>PVIC010005185.1:0-58970 GCA_004025085.1 Thryonomys swinderianus
CATTATACTCATGAATCTGAACTAAGATTGTGATATCAAGAAGGACAAAAGTACAGAAAGATTCAAAAAAGAGAGAGGTTGTCAGGGAAGGGTTAGAAAGAGAAACAAACTGTATCTACATATGGTACATCGCAAGATGATGGTAAATGGATACACTGAAAGAGTGGGGTGGGGATCACTTTGTTATAGTTTCATTGAATAAGTTAAATTTAAGTGATTTTTCCAGCAGTCTTTTGTTTTTTTACTTAACTGCATTCATACATTTTAGATATGCATACATATTATATCACTGTAGGGTATCTGTTCTCCTATAGGATGTATCTTGTTTCTTCTATTTTCCCATCCCACCTTTCTTCAGCTTCTCTTCCCCACCTTTTTACAAAGCTTTCCTTCCATTTTATCTTGTACTTGATTTTTCTTTTTCCCTTTCTTTCCCCTCCTTTTTACCCATTCCCATTTGAATATTTTCTTCCTATTCCACAATATCCATTATGTATTTTGGTACTTATTTACCCTTTCAGGTTCTCACATCAGAGAAACAATGTGATATTTAAACATGTGTGTACAGTTAATTTCACTTAAGAGAATGGTCTCAGGATGCATCCATTTACCAAGAAATAGCCCATTTATACTTTTATACCAGAATAGTATTTCATTATATAATAACTGATATCTTCATTACACATTCATTAGTTGATGGGGATACCGGCTGTTTCTAAGATTTAGCTATTACAAAATGTGACACTAAAAGCATAGGTGTGTATATATCATTGTTGCATGTTACCTTTAATTCTTTTGGGAGGTTTCCAAGAAGGGGAATAGCTTGGTCAAATAAAACTTCTAGTTTTAGTTTTTTGAGGAGTTGCCACACTGATTTCTGTAGTGGTTGCACCAGTTACCCTCCCACTAATGGTGAAAAAGAGTACCTTTTTACACCTCAGCCCCTCCAGTATTTGTTATTGGTTGATTTCGTAATAATAGCTACTCTTTCAGGAATGAGATGTCATCTCAGTGTTGTGTTAATTGGCATGTTTTGAATGACTAGTAATGTTGAGCAATTTTTCATATATTTATTTGTCTTTTATGCTTTTTTATCTGAGAAGTATCTATTTATTTAAGGTTCCCATTTTTGGATTTGATCTTTAAAAAGGGGGCCTGATGTTTTTGAGTTCTTTATATATTGCAGATATTAGGCTACCTTTATCTGAAAAACAGCAAGCAAAATATTTTTCCCATTCTGTGGACTGTCTTTTCACTTTACTGGTGATTCGTTTTGCTGTGTAAAAGCTTTTTACTAATATAAGATCTTGGTTTCTGGTTCTTTGCACTATTTCTTAAGCAGTAGGTATTTGTTTCATGAACTCTTTGGCTTCATCTAGGTTCTCAAACAGCTTGCCTATTTTCTCTTAAAGCAATTTTAATGTTGCTATTATAATATGTAGATCTTTGAAGCACTTTGATTTAGATTAGTGCACAGAGATAAACATGGGTCTAGTTTCAATCTTCAGCATGTGGAAAGCCAGTTTTCTCAGCACCATTTATTAAAGAGGTTATCTTTCTTCCCATGAAGGCATTTTGCCACTTTTTCAAAGACAAGGTGGCTGAGTGTGTTTGGAGTTGTTTCTGAACCTTCTAATCTGCTCCACTGAGCCCCAAGTTTGTTTTTGCCACCAGTGCCATCCTGGTTTTATCACAGTAGCTTTGCCCTGTAATCAAGTTAGGGATTGTAATGTTCTCTCCCTTGGTTTATTTGGCAGAACTGATTATGCTATTCCATGTCTCTTATGGATTAAAATGAATTTTTAGGATTATTTTTCTTCAGTTCTGTGAAGTATACTATTGTACTTTGATTAGGATTCCATCAAATCTGTATAACAATTTTGGAAGTATGGCCATTTCCACTATATTAGCTCTTCCTACCCAAGAACAAGGGATATCTCTCTATTTTCTCATATCTTCTTCAATTATCTTTTCAAAGTATTTTAGTTTTCAATTGAAACATCTTTGATTTCCTTCATTAGATTGAGTACTATTTCATTTCTTTTTGTCTGCTACTGTGGAAGGTATTGTTTTCCTAATCTCTCTCTCTAAGTGACTTTATATCTCTGTACAGAAATGTTATTGATTTTTGAGTGTTGAGTTGTATCCAGCTACAGTGCTTATTAAATCAAGGAGTCTTGCTGGAGATTTTGGAGTCTTTTATGTCAAGTATATGTGAACAATGATAATTTAACTTTTCTGTTTCCAATCTTTATTAATTTTATTTCCTTCTCTTGTCTAACTGCTCTAATATTTCCAGAACTATACTGAATAAAAGTGGTAATATTGAAAGCATCCTTGACTTGTTCCTGACTTTAGAGTGAAAGATTTCAATTTCTGACCATTTAGTATTATTTTTGCTATGGGCTGGTCATATATGACTTTCATCAGATTGAGATAAAGATCATCTGTTCTAATTTTCTTAGGGTTTATTCTTATCATGAATGGGGATTGGACTTTGTCAAATACTCTTTCTGCATCTATTGAGATGATAATGTGGTTTCTGTCTTTAATTCAATTTAAATGATGTACTACATTTATTGACTTGTGCATATTGAAATATCCTTGCATCCTTGGAAGGTGTGCTGCATTCCATCTGCTAGTATCTTATTAAGGATTTTTGTGTCTATGTTCATAAGGAAGATTGGCAAGTAGTTCTCTTTTCTGGTTGGGTCCTTTTCTGCTTTTGGTATAACAGTAATGCTTGCTTCCAGAAATGAGTATGCAATTATTGCTTCCCTTTCAATATCATTAGTTTGAAGAGTAGGGGCATTAGATCTTCTCTAAATTTCTTATACAATTCACCAATAAATCCATCCAGACTTGTCCTGTTTTTGTTGCTAGTTTTTAAATTACTTTTTCAACTCCATTGACTAATCTTATTCAGAATTTTTAAATCTTCTTGATTCAGCTTTGGTAAATCATATTTATCTAGGATGCTGTCAATTTCCTCTGTATTTTCATGTTAATAGAATACAGGTTATTGAAGTAGATATTGATCTTCTGGATTTTTTCAGGATCTATTTTGTTTTCATCCTTCTCATTCCTAACTCCATAGATTTTCATGTTTTCTCTCCTTTTTTTAGGATTAGCTAAGAGTTTATCAATTTTCATTAATTTTTCAAAGAATAAACTATTTGATTTATTGATTCTTTATATTATTCTCTTAATCTCAATTGCATTAGTTTCTGCTCTGTTCTTTTTATTTTTCTCCCTTGTATCAGCTTTGGGCTTCACTGGTTCTTCTTTTACTACAAGCTTTAGCTTCAATTATAGGTTGCATAATTTAACTCATTGTTTTTGTAATATGGGAATTCAGTGCTATGGATTTCCCTCATAGGGCTGCTTTCTTACAAATTCCAGTATGTTGTATTGGCATGATCATTAAATTTTAGAAACTGTCAATTTTTTTCTTTAATTCCATCTGTGATCTATTGGTTGTTCAGGAGGGTGTTTTTAAATTTCCATATGCTAATGAAGCTTTTGTGGGGCTTTTGGCTACTGATTTCTAATTTCATTGAAATATGGTTGATAATGTGAATGGGATAAATTCAGTTACTTTGCATTCACCTAAGCATGCTATGCAAGCTAGTATGTGGTCTATTTTGAAGGCTGTCCCATGTGCAACTGAGAAAAATGTTTATTCTGATGTTGTAGAGTGGAGCACTATATAAACATGTACTAGGTACAATTGTTCTTCAGTTTGGTTAAATTCTGATGATCTAATCTGTGTTTATTTTTGTTTAGGTGATTTACTTTTGACAGTGGGATACTGAGGTTTTCCATTACATTTCTATCAGTGCGTATCTGATTTTCTTGTCCATTAATATTTGTTTTATACAGTTATTCACACCAGCATTTGATGCATAGATATTTTTAATCTTTAGCCCTTACCTTTGGATTGGTCCTTTAACAAATATGTAGTGGCCTTTTTTACCTACTTCTTCATCAGTCTTTGTTTAAAATCCACTTTGTCTGCAAGTAGAATAAGTACTGCATTTTTCCTGATTTCTGTTGCATAGAATTTTATTCAACATCCTTTGACTTGTGTGCCACCACACCACACACCTTCTAATATTTTGTATTTATATGTGTTCCTTGTGTATAACATATTGTTTGATCTCATTTCTTGATCCATTCTGTCAGTCTGTTTTTTTATTTTTACTTTTTTTGAGACAGGGTCTCGCTTTGTAGTTCAGGCTAGCCCTCAGCTCACTATGAAGCCCAGCAAGCCTCGAACTCAGCAATCCTCCTGTCTCTGCCTCCCTTGGCTGGGATTACAGGCGTGAGCCACCACACCTGGCACTGTTGTTGTTTTTGATTGAGAAATGGTGACTCTTCACATTGGTAACTGGTATATATTAATTCTTCTGAAGTTCCAGCTGTTTCTGGTTTCTGGCTGGGAGGCTGGAGCCCTATTTTATCCTGTAACCTCCTGGTACTTCCGCCAATCTGAGCTTGTCTTCCTGCCCTTGGGTGTCTCCCATGGCTGCACCACACCCTGACACTGGGAGCTACTGGGTGGAGGCAACTCACAGCTGCTGTAGTTTTGAGTAGGTTGTAGTTTCCAAAACTACAAACTAGTTTTTTAAGTGACCAGCCAATCACCCCCTCAACTTCTGGTGTCTAAACCAGAATCATTTACCACCCACTGCAGCTGCTGCATTCACTGCTTTGTTCCACTGGTATGTTTCTCCATGGAGGTTTCTGTGGTCACCTGTAGTTACCGTGGCTCTGCAGGTTTAACCTCCCTCCTCACTCCAAGCTGTGGCTCAGGAAGAAAGTACTGCTCCCCATCTCTATCTTCTGCACTGCGGTGCCTCTCTTTGTTCTCACGGATTCCAGTTTTCACTTCAGTTATCTTCACTTGCTGGGTCCTAGTAATCCAGTTTCCTTCTTCTTTTCTTCCTTGTGTTGCTTTATTCCAACTTTTATTCTTCGAATCTCAGAAGATGATTTGTTATTGCTCACCCCTGAGTCATCTTCCTGGAAGTCTTCCAAATCTTAGTAGCATCTGACCCTTTTGCTAAAAAATCCCTTCACTGTTTTTCACCAACATGCACTGCAGGATCCATCTGGGCATTGCCCACTCTTCTCTCACCTCTGTCCAGCTCTTTTCTATGTCAAACTCCCACACCACCCACCCTGGGTATTATCCTTGGGCCTTGACATTTCCCTCCACTTCCCTGTCACAATGGGCCCATTACTCTTCTAGAAAGTTTTTGAAAAGAGGATGTTATTTCACCTACATCCCTAAGACACCTTGCTTGCCCACCACACACCATCCAGCTGTTGTCCTAGTCTCTCTCAGAGCAGGGTGACTCTGTAAAGCTGGAGATTGGCAAGTAGTTCTCTTTTCTGGTTGGGAGGTGGGAGCAGGGAGATCTTGGTGTCAGGAAAAACACAAATTTCAGTTAAAGCTTTCTCAGGTCACTCCAGAATTGCCAGAGTTGTTTTTTTTTTTTTTTTTCATTTTGGGGGACACAGAGAAATTATTGTTTTTTTTTATGCTGAATAAAGCCATGATTGCTTATATACAAAAAGTCATCTAGGTATCAGTTGTCAAATAGTACATATAGGAGTCACATACAGGTAGTCATATACATATATCTTATTTTACATATTTATATAGATGATAATTATATTATTATCACAATATTGACATACAGTATATATTTATATATTTATTATATTTGACAGCCGATGATCTAATGCATAAAGTGTAAGTATGCATATATAAAGTATATATACATATGCACATATAGATATTCACTACACACTAAATTTTACATGTAAATATAATTATATGCATAGTATGTGTGTAAATGGCTAACTACATTATATATATATATGTGTGTGTGTATATCTATATATAAATATGTATGTTAAATACAAATATACACATATATAAAATCTATTTCTTTCCTCCTACTTACTTGTCTTGTAAGTTGTCTAAACGTAAGATCTTCACTCTGTCTGCAATAACTTGTAACTCCA
Source organism: Thryonomys swinderianus (assembly GCA_004025085.1). Taxonomy (NCBI): domain Eukaryota; kingdom Metazoa; phylum Chordata; class Mammalia; order Rodentia; family Thryonomyidae; genus Thryonomys; species Thryonomys swinderianus. The sequence continues at coordinate 6,037 of PVIC010005185.1, forward strand.
TAGATATGAACATGAAGGGCAGATATAGCTAATAACTACTCAATAACTTTCAGTTGTCTACTATTTTTATTGTGGTTTCTGATTTCAAAGGCATGTAGAAATTTTGAGACATTCTGGTTTATCAAATCATGTATTTAATCAAATGAGGATATAAAGTTATATACATGGAAACCCTCAAAATCTTAGTGTTTGCCACATTGTGGATGGAAAGGCACCTTTCCATCCTTGAATAATGAGAAAATTTGTCTTCTTTTGTGAGTTTAAACTTCTTCTCTTTTCTGTAGCAGATGATGTACCTAAAGAAATTGACATTTAATTTTCAATTATTCATCCTTTTGAAACCTTTAATAATATTGTTGTAAATGTGATGGTACAAAGCTATAAATTTCAATTAATCCTTTTTTACATCCCTCTGATATGTGACCTGGAGTTGGAAATATATAAATGTTAAATTTTATGGAATTTTTTTCATGTTAGCCTAGCCTGCTATTTTATTATAAACTGTCATCTGTTACCCAATCAAATGAAAAATAGTATTAAAACTTATAGTAGTTCAAGGAACATTCCTTTTTGCACAAATTTACTAACTTTAATAGGATGTAGGTTGACTGATGAAACTTGGGGGTTTCAAACATCGCAGTATAGAGTGGTATATAAAGTCCCAGCTTCCACTGTTTTATTCCCTAATTTCTGTGTGAAGATATTTTTGCCATTTATAATCTGTGTTTGTGTGCATTATGTTACCAGAAGTATTTCTCTTGTGACCCAAGTATATTTCCATATGATCATTTTGTAATTTCAGCATTGAACTTTGTCTTTATAGCTCCTTATCTGAGATGAAAATGGGATATTTTGGTAATCATATTCTTTTGTAACAAAGAGGATTTTATACAGTGATTCCAATAAAACAATGTTACTCTAGCTGCCTTTCAAATTTGTTAAATACTAGCTGGTTAACATATGAATAATAGAGGCATTATCAATATTTCTTCTGGATTCTTAAGCAGTGGAAAGAATCAGGCTTTGAAGTTGGACCATGCTAGTTCCTTCCTTATAAATGTGAGATCTTGGTCAATTACTTGTTCTTTTCATTATCTTGCTTTCTCATCAACAAAATGGCAATAATTATACCTACTGCAAGGATTGTTTCTAACATTTTCAGCTTAAAGAAATTAGGTAACATAGTACATAGAGAACTGTTAATGGTTGTTAGCTACTAATACCAAAAGTGGTATAGTATCTGGGGTTTCCCAGACTAAGTGTACATCATTATTTTAATGTCTATTAGGCATCCTTGGTGAAATAACTGATCCAAGAATATGGGCAGGGAATATACAATATGAGCCAAGAGACTAAGGCCCCAGAAAAGAAAAAAGTGTTCAGGAAAGTGTAACCCCTGCAGAGGATCAATGTGGAAATTCCCCCCAAGAATAAGATTAAAGGTCCCATTTGACCCTGATATTTCCTTGCTAGGTCCTATACATGAAAAAGTTAAAAGATTCATATCACAGCAACATATGTGTACCCATGTTGACAGTGCCTCAGTTTGTGATAGCTAATGCCCATCAATAGGAGACTGGATAAGGAAGATGTGTCTTTTTTGTTATAAAATGCAGTATTATTCTGCCACAAAGAATGATAAATTTGAATCATTTATACTCAAATGGATGTACTTTGAGGACATTCTCATAAATGAAATAAATTTGACACAAATGTGTTAATACATTTCTCTGGTGTGAGTAACTGAAGGTTTAAATGAATTCTAAAATGCATGATAGGCATTGCAAAATAGGGAGAAAACGTTCAAAAGGCAAAGGGAAAAGAGGCTAAGTAAAGAAGGTAAAGAAAAAGATTGATAAAAATAAACAAAAGAAAACAAAGCTCATGTATATCTAAGAAGTACCAATAAAGTCAATTAAAAAAAAGTTAAGGAGCACATAAAGAAGGAACAGAAGCCAGTGTGGAAAAGCACTCACTGGCCAAAGTTATAAGAATTTGAGAAACACAGTGATAGAGCACTGAATTACAGCCAAAAGAATAAAATAAATATTCATGAATCTGACATACTGATATAAGTAATGATCAAATAACCAATACATCAAAAAGAAAGCTTTTTACGATGGAATTTCTAAACAATATTAAAGAAAAAAATTGAAAAATTACAAAGTCAATAAACGAACATAAGAGTAGCAATTATTGCAGGCATAATCCTCCAAAAGATACAAGTGAGAGTCTAAGGAGAAATCGAAGAGCTGGGTAGCCTGAAAGTGTTTACGGCAGGATATTTGTTGATTAATTAATTAAATGTACCTTCATTATGGAAAACCCTACATGTACCACTATAACCCAATGAACAAGATGAATAAAATATCTCAACTTATCTACTCCCCAAAATGATGCAAATAGGAAGAGACGCACTTCAATAATATCCATATGATACAAACTCAATTTCAAACTAAAAATAAAAAATGCAAAAGAAACATGATTTGGAAGACATCCTATCAAAGAAGAAATCTGCACACATCTAGACTCAAAGTTATGGAAAATGGAAAAGCAAAGCAGATGAAGGTGATAGACAACTTAATTCCATGTGAGTCCCTGGGTTGCATGCTAGAACAGAAAAGTAACATGAGAAGAAAAATAGTGGGAAATTAATGAAAATTTTAGTTTAGGCAATAACACAGAAACAGTGATGATGATGTAGCTTTGATAATTGAGCTACGGTCAAGCAAGACTTTCCTAAGAATAGGCTTAATGAGTAGTATGTGTGGGTTTTCTGTGAAGCAAATTCGAAACGTAAATGTTAAAAATATCAAAGTCAGACACAAAGGCACAGCCTGCATTCCAGGAGACTAAACCAGTAAAATAGCTCAATCCCAGCCCAAACAACTGAGTGACTTCAAGGAATTCCATCTTAACATTAAAAATTAAAATGAGGTGGAGGCTCAGAATGCAGCTCAGTGGAAAGGCATGAGATTCGATCTGAAGTACTGCACATGAATTTAAATATCTTAGTATTATTATAACATAAGTGAAAGTGATATTAATTTCTAAATCTATTACCATTAGTTCTGAGAATATGAAGGCAAATTCTATCAATCTACCATTTTTCAGAGCTAAGAATACTATTGTTCTTCATCAGTTCTATTTTTTTAAATTTAATTCTTTATTGATCATTTTATGCATAGCTCACAGTCACACTCAACATTGGGGAATTTGTACCAGTATATGACACAAGTTAATGCTCATTTTTACCCATATCCTTACCCACCCCATAACCCTTCCACTATATACCATCAATTCTACTTTTATTTTTGATTGGTAGCTTGAACTCAATGTCATGAGATGAAGAAAAAAGAAAGACTTTCATGTGAAATCATGAATTAGAATCCGAATTAGGAGATGAGGTCCAGGAGTTGTTTGCAGACTTCCATGCAGGGTTTCTGTGAGAAAAAAAAAAAAGTTCATGATTGAATGGGTTACTGCAATACCTTTCCATTCTGATCTTTCAACTCTCACCCTAGAGTTTTGTCAGTTTGAGTGACAAAATAAATAGTACTTAAATTTCCTTCAGAACTGGTGTAGTTTAAAATGCATGGTGGATGAGAATGAATATGTTTCTCACATAATTTCTAAGCATCTCACTGATCCTTTTCAAAGATCAAGAATGTAATGCAGGGACTGAGGAATGAGTATTGATTAATTCCAGCTCCATTTAGAGCAGCATGATACAAAAAATTACATACATTTTTATCAAAATTAAACATTAAAAATTATTTTTTCTTTTAGATTATTTCAAGATCTTATCCCAGTAGAACTTGTACATTTGAATAGTACCAAACTTTTAAAAAGAAATTGACATTCTTCTAGACAGATCGAACATTTTTTTTACAGCTCATAGTGATGTAAAATACACCTATGATACTCTCACTGATACTTGATTTGCTTTGGAATTCACAAAAAATGCATGACATCTCCAGTAACAGTCAAAAAGCTGTGGGGATAGCTGTTGAAATGTTCATTTCACTACTTGTCTTTCTCTGGATCATGAAATATATCAGAATAGCTTCTACATGCCACACTCAGTTTTACAACTAGGACTGCCAGAGAAACATTGAGTGACAGTGGAAACATTTGTCCTGCCACGTTACTGGGTGCAAGGTTTCCATGAATTCCCCCAAACTGGAGTGTCTTAGTCACTCTTGCTGCTGGGACTTTATGTTCAGCACAAGCAAATTAAAGGAGGAGCAGTTTGTTTTGATTCACATTTCATTCCATGCTTGGCTGACTCCAAAGAAGAGGTAGAAGGGGAGAGGGCTTAGTGAATTATGTGCTCACCTCTCAGCAGTCAAAAGGTGGAGAGAAAAAGAGGGCAGGGAGGGCGATACTGTATTCTTCCAGGTCCCCCCATTCCCAACAGACCCCATCTCATAACACCAACTCAGTTATAGTGACTCCCAGATCCAGTCATCTTCGCAAGGGCCCACCTGTGAGCAAGTGAGCTCTTGTGAAATATCTAGACATAAACCCTGGCAGAAGGCTCTGCTCTCCCTTCTGTGTGGCGTCCTATTTTGTTGTGTTTATAAGAAAGACAAAGACACCTCCTGCACTGTTACCTAATAAGAGCAGTTTAGGAACTCACAGCCACTGTGTCTACCTCATATTCAGTCTTTTCAGCAAAGCGGGTTGGTCGTAAATAGAAAAGGCCTCATGTGGCTGAAACTAGCATTTCTTCTGTGCTACATTTATTTTCATGGTCATTTGTCCCATTCTATTCTGTGCATTTTGTGGTGCACAGCCTAAATATCTGCATTATTTTTTTCAGATAAGCTTTTTAAAAATTTATTGAGTTTATTGATACATTTTAGGTGAAATTTATGATCACCCTCAGGATTGAGAATTTGCACCTATATCTTTCCCATTCCCATAACCTCCCCCCATATACATAAGATTTGTTTTCATTTTTCCTTCTTATCTTCATTTTTTCTTCCCCTTCTCCCCTTTCCCCTGCCTCCCCATCCCTAGTTCCCTTTCCCTTTGAACACTTTTTTCCTGTTTTACATCTGTTATACCTTTCAGTCCTCGTTTACAGTTTCAGTTTCTCATACTAGAGAAATGATTCAGTATTTACATAGACTATCTTACTTATTTCAGTTATCTGTATTATTAGTCAAGTAAAAGAGTTTTACTTTGCTAAATGAAAATTACCCCATTCAAATACTCCACCAAAGTTAGCTCATTCTCAAGAAAGCCATGTCTATGCTTAGAATACTGACTCCAAAGCAAAACTCTGCATCTTATCAAACCCGCAAAGTCCCTCCCACGCCTGCCCTGCACCTTCTTCAGAATTACACAGTATGCTGTGGCCCCCAGGCTCTTCCACAAATGTGGGACATCATGTTCATATTCACAGCCAGATCTCCATAATGAACTAAAGCTCAATATATTAGCTTCAAATAGCCCTCTAGAGATGATGAATACCAACAATGCTCTTTACTAGTTTGAACTTATCAACTATGCAGAGATGTGTAGATCAATATATAAGAACAAATGAATAAAATAATACAGTTATATATGTTGATGTTAAAATCTTTTAATTCAAGCTCAAAAAAAGAGAAATGGAACAAAGCAATGAAAAGAAAGGTATTGATTTAACATATTAGATTCCATATTATAGTTTCTGAAGGAAAACATTAAAATGGTGTGAATGGAAATATAGCTAATTTTAATATAGCTATTGTGGGTGCACATAATAGATGCCAACACTGTAGTACTTGTGAACACTTCCATGTTATAATTTAGGGAACTGATTATTGATAAAGTCTTCATAAATATAAATAAATGTCCTTTAATGATAACAAAGTGAAATAAAGTTTTATATTGGAGGAGCCACAACAAAGTGCCAGAGTCTGGGTTCCTTAAGTAACAAAAATTCATTTTCACACAGCTTAGGAGTTGGAAGGTCAAGGTGTTAGCTGAGCAAGGTTGGTTTACGCTCAGGCCTCTTGCACTGGTTTCTAGCCAGTCGCCTTCTGACCATTTTCTACCATGTTATTTTTTTCCTTTCTTTGCCCTCACATCTTATTTTTAAAAATTGAATTCTTTATTGGTCTATTTTATAATCAGCTCAAAGTCACATTCAACATTGGGGAATTTGTACCAGTATATGATACAAGTTAATTCTTATTTTACCCACATCCCTATCCACCCCACAACACCCACCCCTATATACATTGCTTTCTTTTTCTTTCCAAATCATATTTATTATTTCCCCTCATTACTTTCCTCTACCACATTCCCTTTGAATATTTCCTATTTCATATATTTTTATTTAGTTTTTAAATTGACGTTTGTAGTGTATAATGGTTATATGTGCATGAAATTTCTTAATTCTTTTATTTTTCCCCCTCTAGCCCCTCCCATCCCTTTCTACATCTCTTGGATACACATCATATATCTCTTCATGCACAAACATAATGATCATGTTCCTTGCAAGAACCTGATGTATACACACAAACTTCAAAATCCTCCCTCTTTTGAAAATCTCATTTCCCTCCCTCTACCATCTCTTGGTTCACTTCCTAATATACTACAGTTCCATTTCTGTGTTTCGAATTGTTTATCAATTATATTGCACTTTATTTATAATTTGGGTTTCTCAGATAAGATGAAACATGTAATATTTAAAGTTGTGTGTCTGATTTCCTTCATCTAATATGCACCTATCTTCCTCACATCATTTCAGAAGGACATCAGTTGGTTAGGATTAGGCTGATTCCTATTACCTCTTTTATATCTCTTGTCTTTGTTAAAGACCCTTCATTACACAGCCTGAGATACTGGGGTTAGGACTAAAACATAGAATTTTGAGAGACACAATAAGTCCTACAGCAGTTAATATTATATGAAATGTCTTCTTTATGTGAGATACAATTTTGTATATAAGTTTAGGAATCAGTTCAAAGTTGACTGTGCACAGCTTAAGAGTGACTTTCAAAAAAAATGATTGACTTGATTTCTTTTGCTGGAGAAAAGACTTTCACTGTTTTTGTATTTCATTATTCAGTCTAACAATTAACATTCTGTTTCTGCCAGTTCTGCTGTGATTGCTAAAGGGTTGCAAGATATCTAAGACAATCTCTCTCAGTTCTTCAAGTTCTAACTGAAAATTAAGGAATCTAAATGGTTGCTATGTAATAAATGGGAAATATAATCAACCCTTGGACAGAGACTGGCATATGGTAGGAACTGACATATTTTGACTAAACACTATATGTACATAAAGTTATTTTACAGAATTTATCTTAGTATTTGATGATTAGCAGAGCAAACCTGATATTATATATCACAAAGACCTTTGTGGTATATTCCTACTGAGTAAAGACTTGTCAAAAAAAGAAAAAGAGACAAATTCAAATGACCAACAGATTTGTAAAAAATAGTTATCAGTGAAAATGCAAATGGAAACCACAATGGGATATCATCACTCAAGTTAGAATAGCTCTTATCAAAAAGTTCTTAAAAATAACACATGCTACTGAGAATATGGGAAGAGAAGTTCCTGTGCTATTGGGAAATTGTTAATACAGCCAATGTTGAAGAGAGTACACAGGTTTCCTCAAGAAAGTAAAAATAGAACAACTTGAAAATGATCTCCCTATTATACTTATGGGTATGTATGCAAAGAAAATTATATCAGAATATCAAAGAGATTCCTGGATGTCTGTGTTTGTCACTACACTATACAATTACATAATATATGGAATTAAATGCTTATCAATGGATACCTGATTAAAGGAAATAAGATATATATATATGCATATATGCACATATACCCTGTGTATTACTCAGCTATAAATTGATGTTATCCTATAGTATGAAGCAGAATGAATAAAAGTATCTATTATATCAAATAAAATATTTCAGATGCAGAATTCAAGTACTCAATGTTCTCTCTCACACGTGGATCCTAAAGTAAGGTAGTCTAGAATGTAGTGATTATAGAAGATAAAGAGCATGGGGAGAGAGATGTCAGGGGATTGGATAGTAGATGTCCAAGCCAAGACAAAATCATAAGTTCTAGCACTCTAGATAACACTGAGAAGGGTTTAGTTCTTGTTAAATTATTTGTATTTGATGAACTAAAAGAGAGGATTTACAAAGCTTTTAACACAAAGTAATGATGAGATGAAAACATTAATTACTTCACAATATCTATCACATTTTGGAAACCATTTACACCTTCAGTTTCTCATACTACAGAAAAGATATGGTATTTACACATTTGTGTCCTATTTATTTCACTTATTAGTATGTCCTAAAGTTATATCCATTTGAGTGTAAAGTCAAATTATTACTCTTTATGGCAGAGTAATGCTCCATTTTATTAAAACAAACAAACAAAAAAAGCCCACATCCTCTTTATCCAGTCTTCTGTCAATAGGCACTTGGGCTATTTCCAAGATTTAGCAATTATTATACACTGAGCTGTTAAAAACATGGATTCACATATGTCACTGTGATATAATACTTCTAATTCTTTTGTGTATACACCTAACAGAGAAATAGCAGGGTTAAATGGAACCTTACATCTAGTTTTTTGAGGAGTCTCCACACTGATCTCCAAAATGGTTACACCAGTCTACATTCCCACCAACAACAGAAAAGAGTTCCTTTCTCCCCGCAGCCTCACCAGCACTTATTGTGAGTTGTTTTCATGATGGCAGCCATTCTTTCTGGAGTGAGATGAAATCTCAGTGTTGATTTCATCTGTATCTCTCAAATGACCAATGATGTTGAGCATTGTTTCATATGTTACTTCACTGCCTTTGGTTTTTCTTCTTAAAAAAAAAAATGTCTGTTCATTTCAGATAACCCAATTTCCAACTGGGTCTTTAAATTGTGGGGGTTCTGTTTCTTTTAACTTCCTTTTATGCTATAAATAATAGTCCTTCGTCTGAGAAACAGCTGGTATTTTTTTTCCATATATCTTCTCACTCTGTCGGTTGTTTCTCTTGCTATGAGGAAGCTTTTTATTATGATGAGATTCCAGTTGTTGATTCCTCCAGCTAGTTCTCCTGCTGCTGAGGTTTTGTTCAGAAAGCCTTTCCCTATGTCATTGTTCCCAAGAGTGGGATCCAATCTATCTTCCAGCAGGTTTAGTATTTCTGTTTTAATATTTAGGTCTCTAATCTACTTTGATTTTAGTTTAGCGCATGGAAAAAGACATAGAACTAACTTTAATTTCTGGCAAGATTTCCAGCACCATTTGTTAAAGAGGCTTTCCCTCCTCCATTGTGGGTATTTGACTCCTTTGTCAAAGATGAGGGAATTTAGTATACCTGGAGTTGTTTCTGGATCTTCTAGTCTGTTTCACTGATCCTTGGTTCTATTTCTTGGCCAATATCATGCTACTTTACCACAGTAGTTTTGTAGGATAGTTGTAAACTGGACATTGTGCTATCCCCTGGCATGTCTTCATTGTCAAGAACTGCAATTGCTATTCTAGATCTCTTCTGGTTCCAAATTAATATTTTGTTTCTTTCCTCCAGTTCTGTGAAATATATTGTTGAGAGTTTAGACAGGATTGAGTTGAATCTACATAGTAGTTTTGGCAGCGTGGCCATTTTGATGATATTGTTCCTTCTATCCTGGAATGAGAGATGCCTTTACCTTTTCTGATAAAATCATCATTCTGCCTTTGAGGAATGCTATAGTTTTCAGAGTAGAGATCTTTCACCTCTTTTATTAGATTGATTCTTAGATATTTCTCTTTTTTAGGATACTATTAAAAAGAGAATTGACTCCCTAATTTCTTTTTCAGTCTGTCCATTGTTTGGGTATACAAAGGGAAATGGTCTTTGAGTATTGACCTTGTAGCCAGCTATGATACTGAATCTGGTGATTAAGTCTAGCAGTTTTTTGGCTGAGTTTTTAGGATTCTCTAGAGTTTCATGTCATCAGCAAATAATGACAGTCTAACTTCTTTTTCTATCTTTATTCCTTTTATTTCTTTCTCTTGTCAAATTATTGTGGCTAATTTTTCCAGCACTATATTGAACTGGAGTGGTGATAGTGGACACCGTTGTATTGTTCCCAATCTTAGTGTGAAAAGTTTCAGTTTTTGACGATGTAGTATGATACTGGCTGTTGGTTTCTCATAAATAGCTTTTATCAGATTGAGATAAAGACCAGCTTTCCAATTTTGTGGACAGTTTTAATCACACATGTGCATCAAATTTTGTCAAGTGCTTTTACTGCATCTACTGAGATGACCATATGTTTTTTTTATCTTTTTGTAAATATAGTATTACTTCTATTGATTTATGTGTGTTGAAACATCCTTGCATCCCTAGGATGAATACAACTTGGTTAAGGTGTATGATCTTCATGACGATCCTCAGTATTCTGTTTGTCAGCATTTTATCGAGGATTTTTAAATCTTTGTTCATTAGGGAGATTGACCTGTAATTCTCCTTTTTTTGGTTGTGTAACTTGCTTTTGGAAAGCAAAGTGTAATGGTTTCTTCTAGGAATGCATTTGGGAGTATTACTTCCTTTCCAATTTCATTGAAGAGTTTGAGAAGTAGTGGCACTAGGCCTTCTCAAAAAGTCTTGTAAAATTTAGCAGTAAAGCCATAAGGACCTGTATTTTTCTTTATTGGTAGGTTTTTAATTACATTTCCAATTCCATAGATTGATATTGGGGTGTTTAACATTTTTATGTCTTCTTCATTCAACTTTGTAAGTTCATGTGTGACTAGGAATTTATCCATTTCTTCTGTATCTTTTATCTGATTGTGTGGCCAAACCTTACTTGTTTCCAGGCATGTCCACTTCCTCTTTCTCTCTCTCTCTTCTGATGGCAAATGTATAGAGTGTCCTTTAAAGTGTCCTTTAAAGAGACCATACCACTGTGGATGACACAGATGATGCAGATGACACAGACCAATCACACATCAATAACATGTTACTTCCACCCTTGTGCCTCAACACACCCCGCCATGAGCACTACTCCTGCCCTCTCATCCAATCACATCCTAAGCCACCCTATATAAAAGCCTGTAACTTCCATAATAAATCAGAAGCTTCTCAACTGACACAGAGTCTGGGAGTCATGACTCCACGTCCCTGCTCATCCCCCTGAGGTCGATGGACATCGACGACGACAGTAGCTGGTGACTGAACCTGGGGAACTCCCCGCCCCCAGCCTTGGGTAATTGCATCAATGGATGAGTCAATCTTCATCTATCAGGCCCCGATCTCCCCTATCAGGTGGCGGTCAACCCTCACCTGCAGGCCCTAAGCATTGCCCGTCAGACAATGGCTCACCTTCCCCTTTCTACCATTCATGTTTTGCCCTGCCTTTTTTTAATCCCTCTACTCTCAATCTGCCGGACTTTTCACCATTTCCCTTATTGCTGTCCTATTCGGTATAGCACTTACCACAGCCCCTGCATTGCACAACCTTTCTGTTATTTCCAAAGCCCTGTTTGTTTTGGTATTCTTTATCTTAACTTTTCTTCTGTCCTCTATCGCTTGTCTTCACCTCTCTAATTCCATGACATGGGAAACATCCTTTCTCAAGACTGTCCTACCCAGGCAGCCCTCTTACACATGCTTCTCAAGACTCACAGGTTAAAAGTATCATAGGCTAAACTGCTTGAGTTTTGGGGGTTGCATGGACTACTGCAACCCTTGGCTCCCTGGGGCATGTCTAATGGATGCACACACTAGGAGCTTGCTAGTCAGAATGCTCAGAGGGAGGACAAACACGGTAATGTGTGCCTCCCTCTCGACTTCTTCCCAATTGCGGCAGCCATTATTCAGTGCCTGGACCCACAGTGTATTAAGGTCTCTGAGGCATTCCCTGTCACTGTATCACAGTGGTCCATAGCATCCTCTAAAGATGGTGCTCCTCTGACTTCTCCTTCACCCTCTACAAGGTTCTCTAAAGAGCACCCTTCCACCTTCTCCTTCATCCTCTGTGAATGACAGAGCTACACCTCCCTCTGGTTATACCTATCCATTTCCTCTACCAATAACCACACCTACTCCCATGTTGCCTTCCTTCCAACCCCAATCCTGTCCTCGCTCCCTCCTCCCCTTGCACTCCACTCTCTGGCCCCCCTAAACTGCCCCTCCTCTACCCTTCACATAGCTTTACTGCACCACCATCTTGGGCTCATGACTCCCAGGGCAGTCCGCTGCCATCTGACCCTCTGGCCCCCAGGCCAGCACTGCCATCTTTGGGTTATACCCCCCATGGGGGTACATTGTCATCTTTTCTTCAGGCTCCTGCATCAGTGCCACCATCTTGGAGTCACCTCCCCCACAGCAGTAAACTACCATCTTTTCTTCAAGTTCCCACGCAGGTGCCACCATCTTGGGATCACAATCCCCACAGCAATAAGCCATCAATTTACCCTCCAGTTTTCCATGCTGGGAAGCCTTCACTGCCATCTTGGCCCCACAACTGTCACCGGCCCCCTTGCTCCACCCCACCTCCACCCTCTTTCACCTCCCCTTCTCTCCAAAGTTCTATTACCTCCCACTGTACCCCTGCTCTGCTCCAACTTTCTTTTGCCCCATCCCCATCATGGCTTACCTTGATGACCATTCATGAGGGTGATGAGTACTGGGTCCCCACTCCTCAAAAGATGCTCACAACCCTGCATTCCACAGTCACCAAACATGGCTCTCAAAGTCTGCTGGCACTCTCTTTGCTTGAGAATTTTCCTCAGTATGCCAATTGCTTGACCACTTGGCTAGCTGCCACTCATGCTGCCCTTGCCCTCAGTGACTTCCTCATCTTCAACGCAATGTTTTTCAATGAGTGTGAGTGCTGCACATGCACAAATCTTGCGGGTGGCATTCCAATTACTGTGGATCAGCTCAAGGGGGTTGGCCTTTCCTCAGATCCTGGTGTACAGGCAGAAGGTGGCCAACAGTACTTTGACCAGGTTCATGAGTGTGGGCTCCAGGCCTGGCAACAGATATCCTCCCACCAGGGCATTACACCTCTTTCTCTCTTGGGCCATTGCCCCATTGAGACCTTCCTGGACTCTGTCTGTCAGTCATTGCAGCTGTGACTCCTAAGGTTTCTCACCCTGATGCTCACACAGCCATGATTAAAGACCTTGTCTTTGAAAGATGCCAAAAGCTGTTTCAGTCAGCCATTGCTCCTTTGTAGCAAAGTTCTGTCAATGACTAGATTCTTCTACCAAGGACATTGGAACTTCTGCTCAAGGTACTGAGTCCTTGGTCTCCTCCATTACTGAGGCCTTTGCTGCAGCCATTAGATCTCTCAGCCCTCATGGCCCTGTCTGCTGGAACTGCCAGAAGCCTGGACATGTTCATGCTGCCCATCCCTCTCTGCCTCTTCTGCCATCTGCTCCATTTCCCCCTGCTTCTGGTGCCTCTCCCTTTACTCCACCTGTTCCAGTTGCCCATCTTCATCCCTCCACTCCTTGCCCTCACTGCACTCATGGTTACCACTGGAAACCTGAGTGCCATGCCAAATATCACCACGATGGCACACTCCCACCCTCTCTTCAGCCCGTGACTTCTTCCATGAGTACATCTACCACTCCTTAGGACCTTTTAAAATGATTTTGAGGCAAGTCCCAGCCCCTTCCCAAAGGACATCCCTTAACGTGCAGGTGCTCAGTCCCCCATCTGGGCACCAGGTCCTATGGACCGCTACTCTTGACCTTTTAACCACTGGGTTTCACTTTGCATTTCAGGAAAATGGTTTGAAATGCTTATCCATACTGGGATGGATCACAATATCCCTAAAAGAGAAGAGGTCTCCCCTGATTGGGTTTTAACACCTAGTACTTCAGTCAATGGAGTTGGAAGCATCACCTGCAAATTGACCACAACCTGACTCATTTCTTGGGTCCACCCAGATGGGCACCAATGGACATTTAGCTCCCTTATCCTTAAACACATGCCCCAAGATATCCTAGATTGGGACCTCTTTGAGGCCATGGGTGTGATTATTACTACTAATGGCCTCGCCCTTCATGAAGACCAGGCTGATGGGCAGCACCCCCAGTCCTAAAGGCCACTGTCGATTTGTTATCATCTTTGCCCATACCATTGTGTTGAACATCAGACACTCCTGTTTGGGTCAAGCAGTGGTCATTACCTAAATTCAAACTTGAGGCACTCTACCATCTTACCTTCCAAGAGCTAGAAGAAGGACATATAGAGCCCACTACTAGCCCATGAAATACCCCCATTTTTGTGATCTGTATAAAAGGGGGGGTGACTTCTGCTTCCTCCATGACTTGAGGGCAGTTAATGCCACAATGAGACCTCTGGGTTTCTAACAGTTGGGCCTCCCATTGCTGTCTGTGCTTCCCTTACAACAGGCTCTTGCTTTATTGACCTTAAAGATTGGTTCTTCTCCATCCCACTACATGAGAGTGATAGCCAAAGTTTCACTTTTACAGTGCCCCCTATTAATAACCAAGGGCCGGCTTGGTGCTTTCAACGGTGCTGCTTCCCCAGGGAATGATAAATAGCCTTGCTGTTTGTCAGATTGCTATCAAGGCTGCTTTAGACATGGCCACCCTGTCTCCCTCCTGCACTCTCTAACATTACATGGATGATATCTTGCTTTGGTGTCCACATGAGCAGTCTCTCAATTAGGCCATCCCTGCAGTCCTCACCACACTACAACAGCAAGGCTTTAAGGTGAATAGGGAAAAGGTTCAATTGCAAACCCCTCTGGAGTTTCTAGGTATCCAAATCAACCTCTCCACAACTTCATGTCAGGTCCCCAGCATCCCCATTCCCCAACAGCTACCCTTATGTCAACTTCAACAACTACTTGGACAAATTAACTGGGCTTGTCCCTCACTTAATTCCCCTTGGCCCACCTTGAGCCGGTCTTTCAATTGCTGTATGGGAATACTGATCCCTCTTCACTCTTGAACATTACACCCCAGGCTCGAGAGCCCTTGAAAGGGATAGACTCAGCTTTGCAGTCAGTTCTTCTCTACCAATATGATCAATCCAAACTACTCCAGGTCCTTATGTTAATTTTGCCCACCAAGGCTTTGCTTGTTTGTCTCTGGCAGTCTCAAGGGCCCATTGAATGGATACACTGTGCACAGAGGAGGATTCAGCCTTCTTGTCACCTCCTAGCAGCTCTTATTATCTGAGTACATAAGTGTGTTCTTAAGGTTTTTGGGTGAGCACTTGATAACATCATTATTCACACCGTAGTCTCTAGTCTTGATGCCTTTATGTTCCTGGAAGAGTCAACACTCCTCACCCTCGAGGGACATCCTGGTCAAATTTCATATCACCTCCCCAATCACCCCATCTTAAAATTCTTACAGCCCCTCTCCTGGAACTTCACAAACCCTATATAGAAACATCCAATTCCGGGTACACTCACCATCTTCACCGATGGCAGTCCCCTTCACTAGGGATATTGCTGCTATAAGGCTAGACTTTCTTCTCCCACTCACCCAACACACCCCACTATCAAGATACAAGAGTCCCCTACTGGTCCGGTCCAGCTAAAAGAACTTCAGGCTGTCCTCCTGGCCCTTCAGGACTTCACTGAACCTATAAATGTGTTCACTGATAGCAAATATGTCACAGTCCTCCTTCCAGGTCTGTCTTATGCCCACCTCAAACCCCTACTGGGGTCCCCACTTGATGGAATTATCAAACAGGCCCAAAACTTGCTGGAACAGTGAAGTAATCCCAGATATTTAAAACACTTCAAGGCTCACAGCAACCTATCGGGCTCTTTGATGCTTGGTAATCATCTTATCAATAGAGCTGTTTCTGCTTTTGAAGCTACCTCTCCCCCACATTTCCCCAACAATTTCTCCCTTGCAGTTAAAAGTCAACAGACTTTTCACTAATTGGCTACCAGCCTATCTTGCATGTTCCCCTCCCTGAGTATATCACAGTGCAAGGCCCTTGTCTGCTTGTGTGCATCCTGTGGTGCACTACTCCAGATTAGACCCCTCTTCCGTTGCTCTATTTTCACTGCTATGAATTTCCCTCATAGAAATGCTTTCATTGTGTTCCACAAATTCCAGTATGTTGTATGGGGAATATCATTTCACTGTAAAACTGTTTAATTTATTTTTTAATTTCTTCTGTGACCCACTGGGAGTTCAACAAAGTGTTGTTCAATTTCCATGTGCTTCTTATCCTATTCTGGCAGTCTGTGTCTTTTAATTGGCACATTGAGGCCATTGACAATGATGGCGAGGATCTTGGAATTTCTTTTGCTATTAAGCTACAAATTCAAGGCACTATGGTCTGATAGCACACAGGGGATAATTTCAGTTCCTTTTCATTTTACTTAAACATGCTCTATGAACTAGCAGGTGGTCTATTTTGGAGAACAACCCATGTGCAGCTGAGAAAAATGTATATTCTGACTTTTTGGGGTAAAATACTCTATAGACTTATATTAAGTCCAACTGTTTAAAAGTTTGTTTCAGTTCAAGTATTTCATTACTGATTTTTTTGCCCAGTCAATCTGTCTATTTGTAACAATGGAGTATTGAGTTGCCCTACTACTATTGTGTTAGTGCTTATCTGGATTTTCATGTCCATTAATATTTGTTTTATATAGTTGGGTATGCTAGAATTTAGTGAATAAATATTTATGAATGTTATCTTTTTCTCATGGTTGTTCACAGTAAAATAATGTAATATTCTACATTGTCTCTCTTAATTAGTTTTGGTTTGAAATCCACTTTCTTCTGCAAATAAGATAGCCCTTCTTGCTTTTTTGCTGTTTCCTGTTGTATGGAGAATTTTTTCCATCTTTTTAGTTTCAGACTTCAGATTTCTTTCTGAATTAGGTGTGTTTCTTATATGCAGTGTAGTGTTGGATCTTGCTTCTTATTCCATTCTGCCAGTCTGTGTTTTTTAATTGGCACAGTGAGGCCATTGACATTAATGGTTATGATTGACATGGACTGATTTAGCTTTGGTATGATGTTTTCCTGTTTTGGAGTCCTTCATTGTTCACTTTTGCCCGTTTCTTCTCA
Source organism: Thryonomys swinderianus (assembly GCA_004025085.1). Lineage (NCBI taxonomy): Eukaryota > Metazoa > Chordata > Mammalia > Rodentia > Thryonomyidae > Thryonomys > Thryonomys swinderianus. The sequence continues at coordinate 23,072 of PVIC010005185.1, forward strand.
GTTCCTTGCCTTGCCCAATAAGTTCAGTCTGTTGGGTCTCATGGGATTGTGATACTCATTGTCTTTTCGTAAGATATTGTTCAGAATTTTTTGGAGTGCAGGTTTGCTATTTGTGAATTTTCTTAGGTTTTCTTTGTCGTGGAAGTATCTTATTTCCCCATCAATATTGAAGGATAGTTTTGCAGGTAAATCAATATTGGTTGGAAGTTGTATTCTTCTAGGGATTGAAATATTTCACCCTCCTTGACTTCAGGGTTTTCATTGAAAAGTGTGCTGTGTTTCTCATGCCTTTCCTTGATATGCAATTTGTTTCTCTTCTCTAATTGCTTTCAATGTTTTATTCTCCTTCTGTGTTTCTGAAATCTTGATTATTATATACCTAGGTGTAAATTTTTTAGATCATAGCCATTTGAAATTGTGTATGTCTCACTTATCCATATGCCAAATTACTTTCCTTTTCCCATGAAGTTTTCTGTCATTGCATCTGTGAATAGATTTTTAAAAATACTTTTTGCACTATCTCCTGTTTCTTCACTTACTCTAATCAGTCTTATGTTATTCTTTATGAATCACCTAGGAGCTGCTGGATTGATTTCTTGTGGTCCCTTGCTATTTTCCATAAACGATCCCTTTCCTGTTCACTGACAGTCATTCTATCTTTTATATCTAATATTAGGTCTTCACATTCATTCAGCCTATTTTGCAAACTTTCACTGAAGTTTTTAATCTCTTGGATATCTGTTTGAATCTGTTCAATGGATTCCATTACTATCATAAGATGAGATTCTATCAGGTTCCTGATCTCTTTTTTAGTGTTATTAATCATATATTTCACTATAGACACTATGTCTGTTGTTGATTTTTAAATTTTTCTCATTTCTCTTTTGTTTTTGTTGTTAGGTTAATTTCTTGACTACTATCTGGACAGTGACTACTGCAAGTATCTTTCTTCTTAATATTTAAAACCATTAAGAAATGGCTACTTCTTGCATCATCCTCCTTGGATCTCTGATTGTCCTTAAACAACCTCATTTTTGGCATACCATGATAGTTATTTAACAGAACAAGCACATCTTTTTGGTCAAAGTAATACAATCAGTATCATCACCAGTATCAAATGCATCCCAGGAAATGCAAATTGTGGCAGCCACTATTCTGATACCTTTAAACTCATTAACTAGATCTGTGACAACATGTGGAAATTTTGAGCTACTAAAAAATACACTTATATTATTCAAACCATTCAAAATAGCAGTGTCTCCCTTTGGAGAGCCTGTATACAATATAAGCAGCAGCACACAAATCAGAGTTGACTAGTAACTGGGAATCAGCTGTGGTCTACTGGCCTTCAGGCTTGATTGTGGCTTCTGTGCCTGAGTTGAGCTCCCTGAACTCAAGCAAGCTTGAGCTCTGCAAAGCCACCATTTCCCCAAAGTGAGTCCTGACTTTTGTAGCAGGTGTTGGCCCCACAAAGTCATTAATGGCTGTAATCCATTGGTTTCCTTCATTATCTCAGTTAGTACTCTTTTTAATGTGGCAGACAGGCTATAGAATATGGTGTTTGGGCTATTAGAGTTTATTGCTGGTATGTCGTGCTACCTCTTTACTTGCTGGTAGGGCTCCTCAGTCTGGAGAGTGTCCCTGAAGGATATATTAGAAAAAGATAAGGAAAAACCACAATTATAATGTTAACATCCAATTATTATATGTTAAATAAAGTGTTTTTTTAAACTTTTTAAAGGAGATTTCTTTATTTATATTCCTTATCACTGGGAAAAAATAACACCCACAATTCAGAAGAGAAGTAGTTTACTCTGGCTCACAGTTTGGGAAGGACTAGCCCATGACTGGCAGACTTAAATGCAGGAATGGCATAACTGAAGGGACTACCATGAGAAAAGGCATTTGTGTCATGGTGATTCAAAAGAAGAAAGAGGAGGATGGAGGAAGCAAGGGAGATACACCCTTCTAGGTGCACACACCTAATGCACCTTGTCTAATCAGGCATATCTGATAGCTCATCATCTATGAATGGAATGGTGCACTAATCCAGTAAGGAGTATATCACATGCAGGATTCAATCTCCTTACAAACACATGAGGTTTCAAGGTATACTCCAGACTTAAGCTACGGCAGAAATGAAGATAGAATCATTCTGACTTGATGGCTATACACTGGATGCATGAATCAAATTATTATATCAATCCTCATATATTTGTACAATTAAAATATTTTAAGTGAAAACTTAAATGCAGGGCCATGTCATGCAAGAATTTTAAATAAAATATTAAAATGAGCAGGTAGGGAGAAACTATGCTTAATCATTTCAACTCCTTACTTGGAAGAAAATATTTAGAAAAATCTGTAATAAGGAGTTGATTGAACTGCTAAGAGACAGACAGTTACAAGATAATGTCCACATTTTAAAATTTCCTGTGTACCTTGGTTGCATGTCAATGTTTTATTGGATTAATGTGTTTACTTGTTCATAGTTTACAGAATTTTCCCCTTAATACAAGAATTCTGAAACTCTTGTGGCACACTTTTAAATTTGTCTTTCTTCTCTATGGCAGTCTGAGTCCACACAATAATTTTGTCCTTTTTCCCTTTCAAATGTTATTGAAAATAGACTTTCTCATTGAGTAGCCAACTTATCACACTTTAATCCTTCTGGAACTTCTTTTGGGCCAAATATGAGCTCTTTAAACACAGTTGCTAATAATGACCCAGACAGGCTGACTTTGAACTGGTGTCACACACCCATTGCTAGAATTCCTACAATCTTGATGCTAACACTTAGATTCTCAGTGTTTTTAAGATCCTTGGTGTTAGTAATAAAGAAGCCATAAATAATTTGTACTTGAAGCTCTCCTGTTTCCATCCATACTTTTGACTTAATACAAAGGCATTTTAGAAGTGAGCCCTATTACTGTCTGAGGAACAATGCAACTCTGTGGTAGGTCTATTTGAGACAAGATTTTACAGCTATGTCATAAAACATATCTGAGTAAAAACACATGGTTTCTTGATCATTAAGATTTTTCCAATTGAATAGGCCAAACTTCACAATCCAGCAGAATTTCCTTTTTGCTTTGATACCTGTAATGAACAAGAGAGTACTCCCAGAAGGCCATGAATTTTAACAAAAGATTAACCATTTTCTAGAGACTAGTATAAGTTCACTAGGCACACAAATAAGCTTCTTTCTTATTTGTTTATTGTCCTATTGTTCCCACAATGAGACATGCACAAGCATGCAAACCTCACCCTATTCAGTTACTAATAGAATCTTTGATCAAAGCTCATTTCCTTTCTGGAATCACCTTTTGATAATATGAAAATATTCTCTCTAAAATGGTAGACAGAATGGTAAATGAAAGAAGCTGACACAGGAAAACTTATTTCCTTATAATTTTGTAAAAAAAGTCACAAATTTTCAGTACACAATACATCATTAGATACAGTTTTCCTTTTGTACATGTTCTCTAGACTTATGTACTCTACATTAATGCAAAGTATACCCTTTTGATCTACATCTCTCCTCTTCCTCCCCATCCTTGATAACCACTGTCATATTTTCCATGTACTTATCATGTTTTTATTCTACAAATAGTGAACTTACACAGTATATTTGTTTTTGTATCAAAGTATCAAGCTATACAATTTGAATTTACACAATTTTCTTTTAAAAATAGTCTGACTGTATGAAATATATACCTATATTTCATGGGTATAGACTAAATTGTGGTTAAAGAAAATATAATTGTCTTAGCAATCACTCATCCTTCTTTCCAGTGATATTTCCATTGATTTGTTGTTTTAGAAACAACTAAGACCAACAGGCCAAGAACAGGGTTGGAATACTTTTTCCACAGTGGACAGGTGTTTTAAATATCTGAACTTCACACTCTGGATTATTCTACTGTCCTCTCATCATACTCAGCCATAGATCCATGAGAGCATGCATCTGTTCTCTAGGTAATTTTATCTCTGAGCAAGGTCCTAGTTAACTTCACCTTTGCCCATATTCCAGTTGTGACCACAGAGTCTCAAATTCAGGAAAAAACTGGGAGTCAACCTTAGGACGAAATCATTCAATCAGTCCTCCAGCTAACTGCTTTTTAATGCTATTTGGCTAATCCTGGGTTCTTAAGTTACATTCCCTCCCAGTGTGCTTTTCAGGCCGTGGGTGGCCTAAGTAGCCCCCAGCTGCAGATCGACTGCACACATGGACCTCCGATGACAGAACTGCCCCCACTAACTCTTGGCTGTGGTGGAAAGAGGTGGAGAGCTCCCTTCTGGTCACAGGCACAAACAAACCAGGCTGGGATTTCAGAGCATTAAACACTTTCCAATACTGGAACTCAGATTCTGTGAACCACTCACATTTCACTTAGGAGACTTTGTTTGATGACTTTTGTGTATATACATATACAAACACATATACAGAGCAAGAAAGAAGCATTAAGAAATGATTTTTAGATTTTAAGCAAAGCAACTACTCAAATAGGGAACCTAGTATACCTTCACTACAAATCATTGATAAATAAAAGTGATTTGGAAGTCCTGGGGTATATAATTCATAATTGCCAAAGTTTTTATGATTGAAGTAATAGGTACAGTATTAATGTATATTGACCTTCAGTTGTATGTCATACACTATTCTAAGTGCTTCCTGTCAAGCACTCAACAGCCCTTGGATACAAATGGTAGAACTGAGCCCTAGGGAAATGGGTGACTAGTTCCAGGACTCAGTGAAGAAAGCATTGACCTTAAGTTTGACTGTAAGTCTGATTCTGCAACTCAAACTGAAGCAATGCGTATAAAATCCACCACAAAGTTACTTTTCAAAACCTGCTTAGTACCTGTAATATTACCAAAATTATAGCAAAAAAAAGAATGACTATTGTTATATTCAACAAACTAATTATGCTGATCAGCAAGGAAACATATTCAAACTATCTCAATTAGCTAAGTGGATATGAGACTTGTTTTCTGAGTCATTTTACCTTTCCTCCCAAGTCAGTTGACTTCTTGACTTTGCTATTCTGAAATTATAAACTTCCTAGCCAACACAAAATTAAAATACTTAAACTGAAACATTTTTAGAAAAATAAACAAAGTGAACTAGTGTTTAAACCTAGGTAGGTGATAAGAAGACTTCGATGTTTAGTCTCTTTAAAAAATTTGACAGTGAAAAACCATTCAAGAATTTCACTGATTACACGTGAGTCGAAGAAATATGCATTACTAAATGGAATTTTTGTTAATCAGCCAAGTATTTTATGTGCAGTAGGAAGTCCCTAACTAGCAAAGAAAAAGAAAAGAGGGGGTGGATTTTGCTTATTGCAGAAAGTCACACACTTTGGACCCAAAGGAGCTAGATTTGAATTTCCCATTATAGACATAGCCCTCGGAAGGTTTATATAACCTCCTTCAGTTTCCATTCTCTCACCCTAGAAGGACGGCCGTGTAGACTATATGAGATGATGCACTGAAGAACCAAGCATATCTGGCATATGTTATGTATGCAGTAAGTAGTATTTTTCCATTATTTTGCATATATCTGGGGATGAAAAGGCATTCTTTGGGCCAAAGCACAGTTAGGTCATAGCATGCTGGGCTTTGTTCTTAGCACTTAAAAAGTCAGGCACACAACTTCTCAACTTGCTTCCATTTTGTTACAGGTTGGTGTAACTGTGGAAGAAGGCTGTGGATGCCATATATGAACTGGTATGGCCATAGGGAGGTGAGGAAAGTCATGAAAGCTAAGGATGAGGGAAAGCTGTCACCAGGCTGGCTGGCAGACAACATGCCATAAAGCAGCACAGCTGTACAGGCCACAGACAGAGCTTGGGGGTGTGCAGTCCCTGCTCAGGGGTCTCACTGGTCTCCTCCCCTTTCACCATCCACCTGCAGGACACACACACACACACACACACACACACACACACACACACATGCATGCACAGCCAGAAATCAGTGTACATACATCCTAGGATAGTCTCAACATACTTGAGCCCTGAATAAAGAAAGAACCGGAAGTACACCATTTTGGGGCAGTCAGCCCCAGATAAATGGTGACACAATGGAAATTGTGCAAAGGAGACAAAATCTTGTAGGGGCTAAAAATAAATATCTTACAAATAATAATAACAAAGAGAAGATTTATGTTCTTCAGAAAATAATCAGGTTTTCATTTTCAGCTTCTCTTTCCATCTCAATCATCTATGGTTCTAAAAGTGAGTGAATATCCCTCATAATTACCACAAAGAAATCTACATCAAATCCCATTCCCACCCTTATGAGGAACAGGCTCAGAAGAGAACAACAGTGAACTATGATAATAGTTTCAGTTTTATTTCTTCAAATAATTTACCAACTTTATTATGTTCTGCTTGGGAGGGAAGGAAGTTTCTGCTGGAAATATGAAGACAGTATCTAAGAACTGGGAGTCCCATGTGGAAACCATAGTCAAATCCAGACACCAGAAGATGCAGCAAATGTAAGAGGGAATGATGTCTCAAAGCCAGGCCAAGGCCATCAGGAGGAATTTTTATTCCTTTTTTTAAATAAAGAAAAAATGCTGTGTGGGGGGGGGCAGGGCAACAATTTAGGACATTCTGTCTTCTTTCTTTATTTGGTGAGAGCTATTATAATATAGTTGATGGACTTACCAGAAGGCAGAGAAAACAGAGAAGCAGACAGTAACAGCCAACACAGCTTGTCCAAAGTGACACATGGCTATGTGCTTCACTGACACAGAAATCCCAAATCTGGTGGTGGCCATAGGGCATTGCCCACAATAAACACAGCCAAAAAAAAAAAAAAAAAAGAACTTCAAACACTCTGCATCATTCCTTTGCCCAGTTAAAAAGTGACATTTATTTGACAGATGCCATAGTCCAGTTGGATGTGTGCCCTGGTGACTGAAGCTGAAACTCCTAAGTATTCTGGCCCCACCAGACTCTTAGCTATGCAACATATAAGTCATCTAAACAAGCAGGGAACATACAAATCTGTGGAAAAAAGGCAGTTTTCAGCCCCAAACCAAAGTATAAGTTTGTGTGCCTCTTATTAGTCTAATTTAACAGATTAAAATACCTAGGACCAGAGCCCACTTTCTAACATTCTAGTAGTTTCAACCACTGTATATTTCAACACAAGCCTTAGAAAAAAAGAAACACAGGATCAAAATTGTATGACAAGGAACAAGTTGCTATAAGCCTGGCCCACTTTCTCCATAATCTTTCAACTCCCCCTAAAACCCCACATAACTTCCTGAACACATAAATATATATGTGTACACATACATGTGTAAATGTACACACAGATGTATAAAATAACACGGGCTAACAGTATAAATCAGTGTAAAAACTTCAATATTACTGATAAATGTACTTCATTAGTGTCTCAATCATGTTGAAACAAAATTTCAGTTCCTTAGAATACAGAATTGATTTCCTTTACAAATGAAGAGATTAAGCCTTAACTTAGTTGCTATCCTTCCACCAAAAACACTCTAAAGCACAGCTAAGGACAGAATTAATCATTCTATTTCACTCTCCATGTCATCTGCTTGTTGCTCAGCACTTGCCAAATTATAAAAAGCAAAGGAAACAGCCCATTTTTCTCCTAAATCTGGACTCCTGGGTAGCACCAGCCTGTTCAGTGCACCAGGATGATAGTGATCACCTAGCTTCAGAGTCACCCTTTGGAAGACATGATGCTATTTCCATAGAGAAATCCATCTTTCTCTGTGTGATGTTTTGTTTCCATTACCAAGACGACAGCTCATGCTATGAAAATGGCTGATGAGACATTTTAATAGTGCTGTGTGAGTTCTTGATAATGGTGCCATTAATCTTAGCATCACTCAGACTGGAGCAGACTCTAGCAGATCAACTGCAGTGCCGAGTGGTTGATCTAATTATTTTTTAGCTGCCCCTGATTAGAAGGGAGGTAATGCAAGAGCAGCTGTCACCCACGGTGGCCCTCTGCCATAAATAATGGCCCGGTCCTTTGTCCCCCCACCCCACCCTGACCCGCGTTCCACTTCCCCTGTCAATGCTATGTGGAATTTGTCCTGCAGCCTGCTGTGTGCTATGGTAACAGAGAAGATGGAGAGCACAGAGGAGCTCATGTTGTCATGGGGGGGGGGGGTCAAAAAGAAAAGGCATTTGTACCCAGTGTTCTCTTTCGGCCCTTAGAACTTTTCATCAGTTTTTCAGTCACTTTGACTCTCTTGTGGAATTTAATAAACTAATAATTATGCCATACAATTCTTACAGAGGTAGATACGATCCCTTTGCAGCAATCCCTTACATTTTAGAAAAAAGTAGTTTCATTGGAAGAAGAGATGCACACAAGGGCCTAGTGCTCTTCCTAATCGACATATGTTTGATTTCCGAATACTTCAATCCCACTTTGGGCAAGATAACAGGAATATGGGGTAGGAAAGTACTAAGTTAGATACTTCTAGACAATACATTTCAGTTGAAAGGTCAAGCCCTCACTTTTATTACCACACCTCATTTTCCCAGGCACATGCACTGTAGATTCAGAGGACACTTCCTGGCCCCAGACCTGCATAGTGTGCAGACTCGGTGCCAAACCTTTTCTAGTAAATTCAAAGGAAACTGTATGTCTAATTATTTTTCATATAGAAATCTGACTTGTTTTTGATCAGTGCTTACAAATGTATAGGAGATAAATATCATGAATAAGAATGCTCATGAGCACTTTATATCACTGAAATGTTAGTCATTTTTACCTTCTTTTTAATAAAATGTGATCTAATCATTTTTCTTCTTGTGAGATAAATACAGTTGCTGAGGAAGAGCAGAGCCTAGGGTGATCTAATTAATATTTTCCCTGCTATATCTTTGCAATAGCAAGCTTTTCTGCATTGTACTAGGATATTTTTATTAGACAACCCTTTATCTTAGGAGAGTGCACAATTCACACCACTGGCCACAACTGCCTTTCACCTTGCAGTACTAAAGTAAAGTGGAAATTGTATATTGTGTGTAAGGTGAGACAGAGATACACCATGTGAGGTACCAAGCAAAAGTAACAAAATTGCTGACTGCTCCTCCTATAAACACTTCACCCAGAAATTTCCTTGGCTTTTCTGCAACTTCTTTCTGCCCCATCTCTCTTTGTCTCTCTGTCTCTGTCTCTGTCTCTGTCTCTCTCTCTGTCTGTCTCTGTCTCTGTCTCTGTCTCTCTCTCTCTCTCAGAGCTCCTTTTGCTTCAAATCCAGAACAGAGGGATTACACCATGAGATGCCACTGCAGTATATAATCACCTAGTGTCCATTTGTTTATTCATTTAATAAAGAAGTATTTACTGACCCCTATTTGGGACACAGCCCTGTGGAAATGTTCCCCAGCTTATAATGACATCATGTTCCAACAAACTTCTTATTAAGTGGAAAATACTGTAAGTTGAAACTGTAATATGCTTTTCTCCCTGAAGCATATTACACTCCTGGCCGAGTGTCACAGAAGCATAGAGCATGGGGTTTCTGCTCCAGAGCTCGGATCTAACAGGGATCTTCCAGTTCTGCTGTGCCAGTGTGGGGACAGAGGACCACATCTCATACAGTTAGTCTGTCAAAGATCCAAATTCAAGATTTTAAAAACAGCTTCCTCTGAATGCTCATTTTTACACCATTATCAACATGGTAAGTCTAGTCATCCTATAGCGCTAGCATTGCCCGGGTCTTGGCCTGACCACTCACATTACAAGGCATCCTGCAGTTGACTAGCTCAACCTCTCTGTGCCTTTTGTTCTTAGTGCTGGGGTTTGGATTCCAGAATCTTTCACATGTTAACTATATATCTCACCTCTGTGCCTCGCTTTCCCACCTGTAAAGCAAATAGCCTAACAGTGTTCACCCTATATGGTCACAAAGAGAGCACAGGATCCCAGCTTTGCTTTCCAGGAGAGCAGAAATTCAATACCCATGTTTTATATCTATCTATAGGGCACTTAAAGATTTTCACACATGCCCTTATTTTATTTCCATGGGATCTTTATGTGTAGTAAACATTATCTCTGTTCAAGGGCCTATAAGGAGGAATCTTCACTTGGATTCATAGCACCACTGTGCCACTCAGTACTTGACAGTGCTTCTAGACAACCCTCCCCATCACACAGAGGACTACATAGACAAAAACATGTCAAAATTAGCAGGCTTCAGATTATAGCCTTGGAGTTCTATTTCTACCTATAGTAGACAATTATCTGTGCTCCCTGAATTGCCTGGCCAACTCTTTAAAAACTTCAAATCCACTGATTCCAGAAATCCCAATATTTACTTCCCATTCCATGGAGATAAATATTGACTTTCTCTTTCACTATTTATTAGAAGCATATATAGACCTACAAGTGGGAAGCATTTACCAGATAAATTTTTAACGTGCAAGATTTCATCACATTCACTTTTGGAAGGAACAGGCTGGACAGCATGAGATTTCCAGAGTCTGGGAGAAGAGAGACAGTGTGGAGAGCAAAGGTACAGGGAGCCAGCTGCCACGTAGCCCTGTAGCCACTGTCTGCCCACGGATCCCGGCCTGAGTATAAGGGTGGGGGCAGGCTGGGGTCCGGGAGTGTGTGTGTGTGTGTGTGTGTGTGTGTGTTCATCTAGTCCACACACCAGACACATTCAGGGCTTATCTGACCTAACTGGCTCTGTGAAATCTAATTTACACTTTGATTAATAAAAGTGCACTTTCTGCTCCTCTGGCTATGTTGATAAACCTAGCCTTGCCTCTGGACTGAGCCAATCTGTTCAGGGCAGCAGTAAAGGGACACATGAGCATCTCTCTCTCTCTCTCTCTCTCTCTCTCTCTCTCTCTCTCTCTCTCTCTCTCTCTCTCCCTCTCTCTCTCTCTTTAAATGACCTGTTAAATATGCAGTATAATTATAAAAACTTATATTCCCGTTATGTAAAATCTTCATGCTGGGGGACACACAAGGCAGAGACTGAACCTGGAGTGACTGTCATCTCACAGGAACGCGTGGGCTCAGCACACATGCATGCAAGAGGGGCCTGGGAGCCTTTTAGGTAATGTCTAGGAATAGCCTGGCTGCAGTTGGAGATTTTGTGGAAAGAGCAAAGCTCAGGGCTTAAACTTTCTGGAAAGGCTAAGAGTCCTGGTCCAACAGACACAGTATAACTTACAACTCTGTGTGTGAATTCTCTTCTGCTATTTGCAACCAGCTTCATGGAAAAGTTCAACTGTAGACTTACTGTTAAGGTTTTCAAAGGTTCCAAATTACATGAGTTTTTTTTTTTTCTCTACAAATATACAAAGTATATGTACATAAGATTCTTTTTAAAAGTTATATTCCATGTTTCAATACTGAATAAATTTGATTCAGAAATAAATCAAAAAAAGCATTAATAGCTTGTGCATGTGTATTATTTACACACACATATATTTAATATAAAAATATGGAGCTATCTTGAGATAGTCTTATTCATCATTTTAACTGATTATACACCAGTTTGCAAGAATTCTAGGATTAATTTTTAAAAAGATCAAATGCAGTATAGGCAACTTTGGATCATTACCAAATGGTTTATGTAAGGTAAATGGACTATAAGAGCACAACAGTATCTCTTTGATGTTTAGAAATAAATTCTTAGCTGGGCATGGTGGCTCACGCCTGTAATCCCAGCACTCGGGAGGCAGAGACAGGAGGATTGCTGAGTTCAAGGCTTGCCTGGGCTACATAGTGAGCTCAGGGCCAGCCTGAACTACAAAGTGAGACCCTGTCTCAAAAATAAAATAAAATAAAATAAAAATAAAAATAAATTTAAAAAAAGAAATAAATTCTTAGACAGAAAATAACCACATCCTAACGTTGCTAATGCTTTGAAAGCATTATAAATTACAAATGTACCCCACACAAAGTTTGTGACAAGTAATAATCAAGGTGTTTGCTAATTGACTGTCCATGTTCCATTATATTTTGTTAGCTTTCTAAATAAGTAGACTTTTCTTTTTAAAATTATATATAACAATATGAAATTCTCCAAAATCTTTATTTGCTTTCCTGTTTTCTACTGTATATCCAACATTTTCTAATTTATTAATAAAAATATTTATATTATTTCTTTTATTTATACATTTTTTTCTTTATATTTTTGTTTTGAATTGTGCTATGGTGAAGTGAGAGACTCAAAAGATTTCTAAAATTATCTATAAATATTTTTTCTGGGAGTATCATATTTTATGACATGTTTCCTAGTTCACAAAATATAGTAATATTTTTTATATTTCCCCACATACTAAATATGCATGTGATTTCACTTAGTAAGAAAAAGATCTTTATCTTTTAAAAGTCTTGAATCATTCATTGTATCATTTATGAAATACACTGTGCTCTCCTGATTTGCTGATCCTTGTAATGTATTATATCCATGTATGCACTTTTCATCATTGTATTATTCTGTATGAACTTTGAGAACTAGTCATTCTAAATCCTTTTGAAATTTTTACCAGAATTTTGTTAAATGGTTGTTATTTTTTGAAGAATTTACAGCATGCTTTTTTAAGTTTTATATCTCAATATGATTTTTATAGTAAAACTCACATGTTTAATGTAGCCATAAACTTTCTGTTAAATGTGCTCCTCACTGCCAGAGAAAACTAAATGCTAAGAAAATTCTTGTGCTCTACATACACTATTTGATTTGTATGCAGAAGCATTCTACTTTCATAGGTTTAAGCGCCCTTTGAACATAAATAGATGAAAACAATAAACCTTCCTTATCTTTTGTAACTGTAATTTAAAGTAGTGAGAATTTGTTTAAAATTCCAAATTTTAATGTTTTACTATTCAATAAACTTTGACATTTTGTATATTATTAATCAGGTTTTATCTTCTTGGTTTTATTAAGTTTTCAGATTATAGACAATTTCAATATGTTTTTATTAAGTATCATTAGGATTTTGGCAGATTCTGAAAACTTATTCTGATGCTTCTAGTCTAAAATTTCAGCATTAAGATGCTCTTAAAGTTTAGTTTAAACACACAGCTACTTCAAGACCATTTCCCAACTCTGCTGAAATTGGGCCATGCAGTTCATTTTGGCCCAAGAAAACTGTGAACAAAGCTTAGCTAGCTTCTGTAAAGGAACTCCATTTCTGCAAATTTTGTCCTCCCTAGAATGCTGAGAAGATCATCCACTGCAGTAACCACCAGGAGCTGAAAGATGGAAGCTGTTTGACAAGTACAGTTCAGCTTTCCACCAGACTGAAACCCTAGTTTATCTCCAAAAGTGTAGTAACTGTCCTTGTCTTCTAGCATGTTATGTAAAAGAAATAACACACACGTGATTGCATAATTTATATAATCCACAAATATATTTACTAACTATACATATTTAAATATTTATGGTTTTATTCCATTTCTATTGGTTAATATAGTTAAATTACATAATAATTACAATCATTTTGGGGAATGGAAAGTTATTGAATGCATCCTTGTAATTCACATAAGAATAAAAGAAGCCAATGTAACTAATGTTCTTCAAACAGTATCGCATGCAGAGTAAATGTCTGATGAATAATATTATCAATGTAGTTCATGTGATTGTGTGAACTGTTGTTATAATTGTTGTTAAGTATTAATATCTGGGTTGTCTAATTTTATTGAATTAATTTTTGTTGTTACTTTATTTTATTTTTTGTCATGGAACAGCTCAACTAGTGTAGCTATCGTCTATGTTGCAAAGGGTTTTTTTTTCCCCCACAAATGTAACTTAATCTAAGGAAGTTATTCTACTATTCTTCCTCTTTTTCTACTATTTTGTTCTCTCACTGATCTCATTCTAGGATTGAGTCTTCCTGGAAATTATGTAATCTGTCCATTATTATAGAGTTAAGGATTCTTGAAAGTTAATACTTTCCTAAAGTGAAGTTTGAAAGTACATAGATGTGTGTTTCCCAGGTCTAAGCCCAAAAAAAGTAATCTCTGCTACATTTAAGTAAAATTCATTGTTGAAACTATTGAAATTCTCACCTCCATTTCTATTCTGTAATCAAGGTAGATAGAAAACAGGTATCTATCTGCCTCTGCATCTGATGTGATTATCATTAACAGTTGTAAAGTAGATGAAGGAGAGACCAAGAGACAAATAACCCTACTGCAATTTTCAAGCCATGTAGAAAAGGCTGCCCTCCATTCTCTTGTCATATTTTCAAAGCCCCTGGAAATATTTATGCATTGAAAACATTATGGGAAATACACTTATCTATAGATTAGCTACCCTATTGCCAAGACAGGAACAGTTAAAATGATAATGTTGCATGAAAAATATTTATAGTTTTTGTAATGAATTATCTCACCAAGAGATATTATATCATAAATATTAGTACTTAAGAATGTAACTTTAGGGCCAGAGATTTAACTCACTGGTTCCAGCATCTGCCTACCAAGTGTAAGGTCCCTGGTTTGGTTCCTATTAAGTACATACAACAATACTGGGTGTGTTGACTCACACCCACCAGCAATCAGTACCACATATCACATGCTCCGCATGGTGGCTTACACTTGTAATCCCAGCACTTGAGAGACAGAGGCAGGAGGATTGCTGAGGTTGAGACTTTCCTGGGCTACATGGTGAGCTCAGGGCCAGCCTGAACTACAAAACAAGAACCTTTCTCAAAATAAAACAAAACAAAAAGTGACTTTATTTGGGAATAAATTCATAGATAAAATCAGATGAGGTAATTCTGATTAAGGTGAGCTCAAATCCAATGGTCAGTATGTTTATTTAAGAAAGTCAAAACAGGTTTGTATACTGAGTTGTACAAAATGGAAGCTATGCAAAGAAAGTTATAAATGCAGCTATAAGAATATCAAAGATTGTTGACAACAAGAAGTTAAGAAAAGTAAGAAGGGATTGTTCATTTCAGAGGGAAATTGTGACCCTCTGAGACTTTATTTTCAGGCTTCTATATCCAGAAGTGTAGAGGAATAAGTTTCTATTGTTTTAAACCACGTTGTTTGCGGCACTTCTTGAAGGAAGTCTTAGAAAGTTATTATATTTTTTAGTGCTAGGAAGTGGTTTGGTAGAATAATGAATATGGAAATAGGTTTGAAATTGAATAATGGTAAAGGGTATATGAAATTTTTAAAATGAGTTTTAATAGAAAACATCTACATTTCTTAGAAAAAGTTGTTGGTAGAAATACTGACATTAAAAGCAATTCTGATGTGGACTTATGAAAGTAATGAGAAACACAGGCTATGATTCTATACTATTAGTGTCCATATCTTCATGAAACAGAAACCTTAAAGATAATTCTGGAGAGACTATGTTATTGGACAATACAGATTGTATTTTATTACTGTAGGTATAGTAGAAGTGATGAACTTGGCTATTTAAATGAGAAAATTTCCAGGCAAAGTATATAATGTGTAGTCTGGGTTCTTGCCACTCATAATAAATTGTGAGAAGAAAGGAGTAAATAGGGGGATAAATAATTATCAAAAAGGGAACCAACAGTTAATGATTTGGAAATGTCAATTATCTCTATGTCATAAAATATCCAGATGCAAACACCCAGGATATGACAGGATAGCTTTCTGCTAGAGAAGGAGGCATGTGATGAATGAGGCAGATGCAGAAGGAGAGATAAGTGTATCCAGGAAGAATCCTCTCATCTACTGCCATGGGCTCCCTTGACTTTCATGGAGCACAAACGTGCCTTGATAATACTGTGCAGAAAATTCCAGCTAAAGAGAGATCATAGTGAACCAGAGACAGCAGTACTCATAAGACACTTGCTAAACACCCACTAAGACCCATAATCACTCAGAAATTAGAAGTAAAATATTCAAACATGGAAAAGCAGCTTGAAGGAGAAGCTTACCAGATGGACTGTAACATCAAGGGCATTTAGAGAAGGAAGCAGAGACACCTTCTGATCTCAGCATTGTTTATAATCCAAATTTGATAAATATGATATTTGGGGAAAGAACCTAACCTTCTGAAAGAAAAATCCAAGTACAGAAGTAGCATGGAAGTTAGTGAAGTTAAAATCCAGCTTAGCAATCACCACTCAGTGCCCACGTGTCCTAATTTCATTCCCATTATAGAGATGGGATCCAGCAAGCAAGATATTTCAAGAGGATTCCATAGATTAAGGTATAAGGAAGCTATTAACCAGAGAATCAAAAAGACAGTGGTTTAGGATTGGAAATTCCTAAGGGCAGAAAAAAAAGATATAGATCTGGTTAGGGACCTGGAACCAGGAATTAAAGGATCTATGAGACAATGAGTCTCAGTGGTAAGCAGCAGCTATGACAAGTGGTGTAGAAAACACAATGGAATACTAGAGTGTGTACTTTACCATTCCAACAAATATCTGTATGTTATATAACACCTGCTCTCTAAATGTTACTGAGCTTCATGTCTGTACCTTCTCACTGTCCCTCAAAAGCTGCTGAGCTGAATATTCATGTAAAAACACACACCCCCACTAGCTCCCAAACCCTACAGAAACCCAAGTAGTAGGGCCTCCTTCATAAAACTCTAGGTACCACTGAAATTTTGTTGCTGGATAGAGACATTTTGAGAAGGATAGAAAGCTTGTTATAGGCAGGAAGACAGAGCCAAAGGTATTGCTCAGTACCTTCAATAAGAAATGTCAAAAAAAGTAGACATAAGTAGTAGGGATGACAACAGAGGGAAGGGGTTGAAAATTGAAAAATTCTGTCCAGAGATCAGTAGAAGAGTCAGGGCCTGACCAGTCCCACTCTGCTCCCCCTGATACAGACTATAGTGTTTCATCATTTTAGAACTGTGGAAGAGTAGCACAGCGTCCAAATTCAGCTTTAAGTATAATAGGAGGAAAGGACTTTTTAATTTGTTTTCTGAGGGGGTCTTCTTTTTTCTTTCTCTTTTCTCCTTTCTTCTGATATATGTATGCACTGTTTGTGTATGTAAGATGGGGAATAAGAATTAGTAAATGCTTTAGTTTGATAGCAAAATAATGTATTGGAGATCCCAACACAAGCTTTCTATCACATATTATTTGTTGCCAAACTTTTTACAACTTCTCCTAATCTTGGATTATACATTCTTTTCATTTCTTCTTTTTTCTTACCCCTAGAAACAACCTCTCAAATCCCTTCTCTCACTTCCCTTCAGACATAAAATTAATATGGCCAAAGACCTATCCCTTTTCTTTCATTCATTTTTCTACTTCTTTTTTCTTCTTTCCTTCTTTCTGAATTATTTTTTTAATTTTTCTTCTTTGTTTTGTCTTGCCTTATTCTCTCCATCCTAGCCTACTATTTCATTGTGTTTGTGGAATACTCAAAAACAGAGTGAAATTTTCAAAACAAGTTTTACATTATATGGTGTGGTAGGTTCCATATATACTGATATGACTGGTAGTTACATGCTAACAGTGACCAGGACTGGTTGTACTATATTGAGTAGGTTGAAGAGTTATGTGACCACTAAAGCATAATAAAAGGCAAATAAAACCTCAAGGAGTATACAGTAACTAAAGTGAGCACCATAGTAATTATAAATTGATTTTCAACCCTTAGAACAAAAACAACACAAACCAAGAAAATACAAGACAATGAGATGCTTCCAAGAATTCTTTACTCTCCAAACGATGATCTCATGGGCACCAAAATAGAGGAAACTTCAGGCAAAGAAGTTTTAAAAACACAAATAAAATATTTGAAGGGATCAAAGCATAAATAAATATGAAGATATCCAGTGAGCTCAAAGAGATATAAAGAAGATAAGGATTTAACTAATGTATTCAGCAAGCTGAAGGAAGAAAAAAACAAAGTGCTATTTTAAAGAAGACAAAGAAAAATATGACTAACCATTTTGTAAGAATTAGAGATTTTGAAAAAGAATGAAGCAGAAATCCAGAATACGAAAAATTCAGTTGAAGTATTGCCAACAGAAATAATTTACCTGAGAAGAGATTATCAGAACTTGAAGATCAGAAAGATGTGGCAGATCAAGTACTCAGTGATATCCTAAACACAGCAAGACACCAAAGAAGCTGGATCTAATAGATAATAGATGACTCAAAAACAAAACAAAACAAACATATTGCAAAATATAGGAGAGAAGTGTCAAAAGATGACACCAAAGACACAAAAATTTATCAGAGAAACTACTTATTTCACTTAATATTATGAAGGAAGGGAAGGAGAGGGAAGGGAGAGACATAAAATGAATTAAGATGTTATGTATGTATACAAATGCTCTGTGAGGAATGCAGCCATGATGTGCTGAAAATATGTACTAATAAAAATAAATATTAAAGACAAAACAAAAAGATAGCAGACATAAAAATTATTCAATTTTTGATATCAGAATTATTGATATCAAAGCAGAAAATATTTCAAATCTAGAGGAAGAATTTGATGTGATGTATTTATCACCAGGAATGAACCTCTCCATGACAAACCATAATTACAAATCGTAGAAATTTAGACAAAGAGTATACTAAAGGTGGTAAAAACAAATCAAGTAACATAAAAGTAAGCCTTATAGAATAACAAAAAATATTCCACACAAGCTTTGGTAGCCAGGGCAGCTTGGCATAATGTTGTTAAAGTCCTAAAAGAAAACAATTGTCAGTATAGATTACTATATCCTATAAAATTACCAGAAAAAAATTGATGGAGAAATACAGAGTCTCCAAAACAAAGAAAATCTAAATAATTTCAGGACCACTGCATCAGCACTACAGAAAGTCTTCAGTGGAATCTTAGACAAAGATATCAAGACAAACCTCACCAAAAAGCCCAATGGAAAGAATATATCCAAGTAGGAGAGTCATTAAAGGAAAAGTTGATAGGATCAGTGCTGAATAAAATAATGCAATGACAGGAGTCAGTAAATATCTCTTAATAAGAGTCTTCAATGCAAATGGTCTTAGTTCATCAATAAAAACAAACTGACTAGGAATTGGATTAAAAAAACCAAAATTATTAGTTGCTAGCAAGAGAAACACCTCATTCATAGAGAAACACACAGACTGAAAAGTAATGATGAGAACAATGCTCCATGCAACCAGAGCCAAAAAGGAAGTAAGATCACCCATTTTATATTCAAACAAAGTAGACTTCAAACAAAAGTGATCCCAAAAAACAAAAAAGATCACATATTGGAAAATATACTATTTTAACAATAAAAGATACTCATTATAAATGTATAGGGACTGAATGTTGGCTCACTTAGTTTTATACAACAAAAACTACTAGACACAACAGGACAGACAAATACTGGTACAATCATTGTGGGGGACTTTAAGGTTCTACTTCCACAGACAGGTGAACCAGACAGATACATCAACAAAGAAATATCACAATTGAACCACACCATCTAAAAAAATGTACTAAACAAATAACTACAGAGTATTTTTCCCTACCAAACTGAAAAATGTAAAAACACATTTTTCCTTGGCAGTTCATGGAACTTTCTCCAAGATAGATCATATTTTAGGTGATAAAACATGATTGAACAAACATGAGAGAATTGAAATAAGCTGTTGCACATTCTTGATCATAGCTGAATGAAATTAAAATTCAACAGCAAAATAAATCACAAAAATTGCACAAAGAAATCACAAAAATTTCACATGAAGATTAAACAATACACATCTTAATAACCAATGGGTCATAGAAGAATCAGGAAAGAAATTCAAAAGTTCCCAGAATTAAATGACAATGATAACACAGAACAAAAAACCTATTGGAGAAAATGAAAATATATCTAAATGGGAGCATTACAGTGATCAATGCCCACATTAAGCAAATAGAGTTGTAACAAGTAAATAATTTAATGATGTACCTCAAGGTCCAAAAATGTCAAGAGCACTGTAAACTCAAAACTTGTAGAAAAAAAAGAAAGCATAAAGATGAGAGTAGAAACTAATGGAATTGAAATAAATATATGAAAGATTAGTAAATCAAAGACTTGAATCTTTAAAAAGATAAACATGTTTGATTAGCCCTTAGTAAAATTTTCTAAAAGGAGAAAAGAATGGATTCAACAATTAAATTAACATGAAGACTGAAATCACAACTGACAGTGACAAAATCCAAGGGAATACAAGAAACTATTTCAAAAGTGTATATTCCAATAAATTAGAAAATCTACAAAAATAGATAAATTCTTAGATACACATGAATTACAAAGGAAATTGAAATAAGACATTATAAAAGGTACAAATAGGCCAGATCTATGAAACAGAGGAAGTAAAAAAAAAAAAAACAAATAAAAAAGTATTGAATCCAATAGATTCACCACCATATTTTTAACCACAACTTCAGGGAAGAAATAAAGCCAAAAGTCCCAAATTCTTCCATGAAAGGGGAAGGAACACTGACAAACTCATTTCTTGAAGCTAAAATTACCCTGATAGCAAAACTGAGCAAAAACTCACAAATCTGCAAGATATAGGCCAATTTCCAAGATGAACATAGTTACAAAACTCTTCAACAAGATATTGGTAAGTAGAATGCAATGAATCATTAAAAATATTGCAACAAATCAGCTCTATGCAAAAGTGGCTTAATATATATAATCAATTAGAAAATACACATCAAAGAAATAAGTATAAAAATCACATGGTCATCTCAATAGATACAGAAATAGCTTTTCACAAAACACAACGTCCATTCATGACAAATGTCCTAATGAAAATGTGTCTAGGAGGACCTATCCTCTAACTGATAGTAGACATTTATGACGACCTCACTGCCCACATCATAATAAATGGGGAGAAATTGAGACTTCCCTCTAAAATCAGGAGGTGGGTGTTGTTGGGTGCATAACGGAATGGGAAAAAATGAAAATTAAATTGTGTCATATACTGGTACAAATTCCCAATATTGATAGTGATCATGATATGACGTGTATGTGTATATACAATATACCAATAAAGATAATTTTTTAAAAATGAACTAATACAAATGGAAAAGAAAACTAAAATCAGCAGCAAAATAAACATGGAGATCTCCACTTCTGTTCAATATAGTGCTTGAAACTTTACCCACAGCAATCAGCAAGAGAAATAAAAGAGCTATGCATAGTAAAGGGGAAGTGAAGCTATCTTAATTTGCATATGACATGATTGTTTGAAAAGATCCTCAAAAACAACTGAAGATATAAGTGAACTCTAGAATATATGGTAGATATTGTGAAACAAAATATTCACAGGGAAATGGCGTGTAGGGGTAAGTAAGAAGGGGAAGAAAAACTTGGTGGTAATAAAAACAGGGAAACAAAGCTTATGTATATAGGGGTGGGGGGGTTGTACGATGGGTGGGGGAATGGAAAAAATGAGAATTAAACTGTCATCTGCTGGTACAAATTCTCAGTATTGTGTGCGATCACTACGTGTATATGCAATATACAAATAAAGATTCAAATAAAAAAAAAAACTCAACCAGAAAATTAGAACTAAGAAACAGATTTAAGTGGATTGGAGACCTGAATGTGCTGACTACAGTGCCATCCCCACTGGTTAATGCTAAAGACACTTTGGGGGCCAGAATCCCACCCTGGTGGCCCACACACTTCTGCTCCCTAACAAGAACATGGACTTTCTGAGCTTGGCCCAGGAGGCAATGAGGAGGCACTTCTACTGTCTTCTACTCAGCATGACCTCTATGGATGGGGAGCATAAGAGAATGGTCTAAGATCTATGGGACATCTTTCTACACCAGCAGTTGTGAGGTTCTCTTCAGAGCACTGAGTTCAAGGCTCTAGATTGGCTGGTCTTTGATGTTCTGCTGGGCCATCCACCCACCATAGCAGAGTTTAAGCTCTTGAATTACCTCCCATTCTTGCCCCGGTTTTTCATCATGCTCTGATTCTCCAGTCTCGTGCCAGAGATGACTTTCCCCAGTAGCCAACAGTAGGTCCAGAACCAGTGAAGCAAGAAGAGGAAACTGAGGTGTCTTGCATCATATTACCTGCCCCCAGGTGGGCCACACCACACCCTGACCTTCATCCTAGGGACCATCTGCTTGCTCCTGGCCATCTTTGTTCCTGTTGTGTGTTGTACTTTTTGAACCTCCCCTACTTACAAGAGTCAATTTCTAAGGGACAGGAGGTGCCTCTATGATAGAAAAGAGGTGAAGATGAAAGAGGTATGCTGTTTTCCTGACCTACTTGCGTACAAGCCCCTCATCACCGGGTCAAACAGCTCATCTCAAGAGATCCAGGTGGAAATGAATTAAGCAGAACTCCAAATACAATAATATATGTGCACCCATGTTTATTGTAGTGCAATTTGTAATAGCTAAGTCTTTGAATCTGCTCAAATGCCTGTCAACAGGTAAAAGGTTAAAGAAAATGTTTTTATTTTTTAATTGAATTATTTATTGGTATAATTTATATACATCTCAAAATCATGTATAACATTGGGGGAATTTGTACCAGTATATGACACAAGTTAATTCTCATTTTTACCCATATCCCTACCCTCCCACAACTCCTCACACCATTTATACATGCTCTTTTATTTTCTTTCTGTATCATATTTATTCCTTCCCCTCATTACAGTCCCACACCAAATTTCCTATGGAAATTTCCCACTCTATAAGAGCTGTCATACTTTCTAGAGCTCATTTGCATCTACAGGTGTTCATGCAAAGAGAAGATCCGGAACTTGACTATCTGTGATCTATTGATTTCACTTATCATTATATCCTCCAGGTGTCTCCATTTGCAACTAAATGGATCGATCTTGTCATTCTTTATGGCAGAGTAATACTCTGTTTTATTTTTTAAAAAAACCCCACATTTTCTTTATCCACTCTCCAGTGGATGGACAGTTGGGTTGTTTCCAAGATTGAGCTATCACGAATTGAGCTGCTATGAACAAGGCTGTGCATCTGTCTTTCCAATGTGATTTTTAAAATTCTTTGGGGTATATTCCTAGCAGGGGGATATCAGGGTCAAATGGCACCCTTAGTCCTAGTTTTCTGAGAAATCTCCACACAGATCTCCACAATGGTTGCACAAGTCTGCAATCCCACCAACAGTGGAGAAGGGTTCCTTGTTCCCCACAGCCATGCCAGCATTTATTGTTGGTTGATTTTGTGATAGCAGCCATTCTTTGTGGAGTGAGATGAAATCTCAGTGTTGTTTTCATTTGCATCTCTCAAATGACCAGTGATGTTAAACATTTCTTCATATGCTTCTTGGCTGCTTTGACTTCTGCCTCTGAGAAGTGTCTGTTCATTTCAGATGCCCATTTTTGAATTGGGTCTTTAAACTTGGGGAGGCTGATCTGTCTGAGTTCTTTATATATTATCGATAATATCCCTTCGTCTGATAAACAGCTAGTAAAGATTTTTTCCCATGGTGTCAGTTGTCTTTTAGCAGTGCCAGCGACTTCTTTTGCTGTGCAGAAGCTTTTCAGTAGAATGAGATCCAATTTGATGATTCTTTCTGCTAGTTCTTGTGCTAGAGAGGTTTTATGCATAAAGTCTCTGCCTAAGCCAATGTCTCCAAGAGTTTTACCTAGCCTGTTTTCCAGCAGGCTTATTGTTTCTGTTTTAATCTTTAAGTCTCACATCCATTTTGAGTTTAGTTTTGTGCATGGTGAAAAAGATAGGTCTAGCTTTAGCTTTTGGCAGGTTAAAGCCCAGTTTTTCCAGCAACATTTGTTAAAGAGGCTGTCTTTCTTCCACTGGGGATGTTTGCCTCCTTTGTCAAAGATGAGGTGGCTTAGTGTACCCGGAGTTGTTTCTGAGTCTTCTAATCTATTCCACTGGTCCTCGGGTCTGGTACTTTGCCAGTACCATGCAGTTTTTTATCACAGCGGCTTTATAGTACAGTTTTAAAGTGGGGGTTGTAATACCCCCTGCCATGTCGTGGTTGCTTAGTATTGCTTTTGCTATTCTAGGTTTCTTGTGTTTCCAGATGAATTTTTGTATTATTTTCTCTAGCTCTGTGAACTATACTGTTGGAATTTCAGTTGGAATTGCATTGAATCTTTAGAGTAGTTGTGGGAGTATAGCCAATTTGACGATGTTGGTTCTCCTGACCCAGGAACAAGGGATATATTTCCACTTTCTTGTTTCCTTTTCTATCTCAGTTTTCAGAGTCCTATAGTTTTCAGAGTAGAGGTCTTTCACTTCCTTTGTTAGGTTGATTCCTAGATATTTCATTTTTGCTACAATGAAAGGGATTGCCTCCCCAATTTCTCTTTCAGTGAATCTGTTGTTTGTGTAGACATGGATTGTTGATTTTTGAGCACTGACCCTGTATACAGTTTAACTTCTTCCTTTCCTATCTTTATTCCTTTTATATCTTTGTCCTGCCTGATTGCTATGGCTAATGTTTCCAGTACTATATTGAACAAGAGTAGGGACAGCGGGCATCCTTGTCTCCTTCCTGACCTTAGCATAAAAGGTTTCAGTTTTTGCCCATTGAGTATAATGCTGGCTGTTGCTTTCTCATAAATACCTTGTATTAAATTGAGATAAAGTCCATTGATTCCAATTCTCTGTAGGGTTTTGATCATAAATGGGTGCTGGATTTTGTCAAATGCTTTTACTGAATCTATTGAGATAATCATATGTTTTTTGTCCTTGAGTCTGTTAATATAATGTATTACACTGATTGATTTACGTATGTTGAACCAGCCTTGCATCCCTGGGATAAATCCGACTTGATCAGGGTGTGATTTTCTTGATAACTCTCTGTATTCTGTTTGCCAGTATTTTATTGAGGATTTTTGCATCAATGTTCATTAGAGAGATTGGATTGTAGTTTTCTTTTTTGGTGGGATCTTTCCCTGCCTTTGGAATCAAGGTGGGGGTTGCTTCGAGGAATGATTTGGGGAGTACTGCTTCCTTTCGATTTCATTAAAGAGATTGAGAAGTACTGGTATTAACTCTTCTTTAAAAGTTTTGAAAAATTTAGCAGTGAAGCCGTCAGGACTAGGGCTTTTTTGTGTGTGTGTTGGTAGGTTTTTTTTTATTATATTTTCAATTTCCTAGATTGATATCTGGTTGTTGAACATTTTTATATCCTCTTCATTCAGCTCTGGAAGCTCATATGAGTCTAGGAATCTATCCATTCCTTCTAGATTTTCCATCTTGTTGGAGTATAGATTTTCAAACTACGTGCTTATGATCATTTGGACTTCCTCTGGGTCTGTGCTGATTTCCCCATTTTTATTCCTTATAGCATGGATTTGAGCCTTTTCCTTCCTTTGTTTGACAAGGCTAGCTAAGGGTCTGTCGATCTTATTTATCCTTTCAAAGAACCCACTGTTTGATTCGTTGATTCTTTGTATTGTTCACTTTGTCTCCATTGCATTAATTTCTGCTCTGATCCTTATAATTTCCTCTCTAGTATGTGCTTTGGTTTGTTTTGCTCCTCTTCTTCTAATTGACTGAGGTTCATCATTAGATTGTTTATTTCAGTTTGCTCTATTTTCCGAGTGTAGGCATTATTTGCTATGAATTTCCCTCGCAGAACTGCTTTCATTGTGTACCATAAATTCCTGTATGTTGTGCTGGGCTGTTGTTTAGTTGTAGATACTTTTTAATTTCTTCTTTAATTTCTTTTATGGCCCATTGGTTGGTTAACAGAGTGTTGTTCAATTTCCATGTGTTTGTGAGGATCTTGGAATTTCTTCTGCTATTCAGCTCTAGTTTCAAGGCACTATGGTCTGATAGTATGTAGGGGATAACTTTGTTTCCTTTGCATATACTTAAGCTTGTTCTATGGACTAGAATGTGATCTATTTTGGAGAATGATCCATGAGCAGCTGAGAAGAAGGTATATTCCTGCTTTGTAGGGTGAAAATTCTGTAGGCATCTCATAAGTCCATTTGCTCCAAAGTTTGATTTAGCTCAAGTATTTCCTCATTGATTCTTTGTCCACTTGATCTGTCAATTTGTGACAATGAAGTATTAAAATCCTCTGCTACTATTGTAGTCATGGATAACTGGCTTTTCATATCCAGTAATGTTTGTTTTATATAGTTGGGTGCATTAGAATTTGGTGCATAAACATTTATGATTGTTAAGTATTTCTCTTGCATAGTTCCCTGTATGAGAATATAGTGACCTTCTTTATCTCTTTTAATGTTTGGGTTTGAAATCTATTTTATCTGCAAACAAAATAGACACTCCTGCTTTTTTGCAGTTTCCTAAGGCATGGAGGATTGTTTGCCAACCTTTTATTTTCAGTCTATGGGTTTCCTTCTGAATTAGGTGTGTTTCCTGTATGCAGCAGATTGTAGGATCTTGCTTCTTGATCCAATCTGCTAGTCTGTGTCTTTTAATTGGCCCATTGAGGCCAGTGACATTAATGGTTATGACTGATATGGACATATTCAGAGATGCCATGTTTTCCTGTTCTTGGTTCTTTTCTTCTTTGCTTTTCCCCTTTTCTCTTTAGTTTCTTGTTTGCCCCAATGAATTCACTCCCCTGGGTCTCATGGGTATGGAATTTTCTGTGTTTTTTTTCCAAGATGTTCTTTAGGATGTTTTGGAGTGCAGGTTTCATGCTTGTGAAGCTTTTCAGGTGTTCTTTATCATGGAAGTATCTTATTTCCCCGTCTATTCTGAAAGATAGTTTTGCAGAATACAACAGTCTAGGTTGGAGGTTGTTTTCCTGCAGTGCTTGAAATACTTCTCTCCACGCTTTCCATGCATTGAGTGTTTGTGTTGAAAAGTTTGCTGTGATCCTAATGGGCTTCCTTTGTAGTTGATTTTCTTCCTTTCTCTCACTGCTTTCTTTATTTCATTCTTTTGTTGTACATCTGGAACCTTGATAATTATATGTCTAGGTGTAGATGTTTTTATGTCACAGCATTTTGGAGTCTGATAGGCCTCATTTATCTGTATGTCTATGTCTTTTCCTGTGAAGTTTTCTGTTGCTATCTCTGACAGTAGCTTTTTTATGTCTTTTACACTGTCTCCTGCTTCCTCAGTGACTCCAATCAGTCTCATATTATTTTCTTTGGTCTTCTAGAAGCTGTCGAATTGATTTCTCATGGTCCCTGGCTCTTTTCCATAAATTATACCTTTCTTGCTCATTGGGCTGCTATGCTGTCCTCTAGGTCTGATATTCGGTTCTCTGCTTCATTCATCCTACTGCGCAAGCTTTTGTTCTCCTTCATCATTCCCTGGAGCTCTGCTTGAAGCTGTTTAAAAGGTTCCATTGCTTCTGCTATCTTGGATTCTAACCTCTCACTGATCTCTTCTTTAATAATGTCTTTCACTGTGGACAGTATCCCTGTGTTGATCTCAGAGATGAGTTCTGATTTCTATTTTACTAGATCCACTTTAGTTACCATCTCCAAGAGTCCTGCTGTGTGAGTTTCAGTTTGTCCTATTTCCCTTTTCTCTGAATTTCCCTGTGGTGTTGAGCTCTGTGTCTGTTTTTTGTGTATTTTCTCATTCCTACTCTTTCGTTGTTATTAATGCTCTTCTTTGCCTGATGACAGGGCAATGTTTGTTGCAGGTCTCTTTCTATTATCTGGGGCCCTTTGGATGTGGCACTTTCCTGGGAGGTCCTCCTTGAATCTGTAATGACCCTTGAGAGTTCACACTTCTGACACATCAAGGGAGGTATTTGAGCAGAACAATCACATCATATTTGTTACCATAATACAATAAATACAATAAATATTAAACACAGTAAATAAGATAAAAAGTTTTGTTAAATTTTATTCTGGAGACTTTGAGCTTATGAGTTACCTCTATGTCCATATACCAGAATTTAGAATTAAACAGCAATATGTATACAACATATAGATCGTAAATGTACCCCTGAACCCTTTGGGGATAAAAGGTCACTGGGGAATCAGGGAGGTAGGGAGACAGTAGGAGAATGAAATAGGGTTAGCAGATTTATGGAGATCACCTATACCCTAGAACGTCATATATGCCAGGTGGTCATAGAGGATAAAAGGGCATATGTACAACAGTACCAATTGTATGCTCTAAGACCGATGGAGACTTTGCACACTTTCTTATAATAGTACAGAAGAATAAATAGGGCAGCCTAAGAATCTTTTATTTCTGGGTGCTTCTGACAGGAAGATAGGAGAGGGTTTGGGGACAAGAGGTGAATAGAGGGATCTAGGTAGATGGCAAAATAGAAGTTAGATTCCACCTTTTTTTTTATCTTGCCTGGTTTCTCAGTGAGGCTCTAGGAGCACACCTCCTGTAGAGGGATGCAGGAAATGGCTCCATCTCCTCTAGGACCTGGGTCCTCATAACGCAACTCCGGTGTGGGGTTGGTGCTGGGCAGAGGCCTTCAACCCTCCGTGGTGTATGGCACCCATGGTCCATACCTGACTCCTCACTGCATAGCTCCAGGATACAGTAGGCCAGTGGGCAGCCCTCAGCCCGCCAGAAACGGATGGCGCCTGGTAGCTGAGTCCACACCACTTTGGTAATCAGTGGGCCTGTCGGCGTCCCTCAGTCCACTGTAACCGGATGGCGCCCCCCCCCCTTTTTTTCTAATGTACAATGGAGTACTCATCTTCCATAAAGAATAAACTTGAGATAGTTATAGATAAATGGATGCACCCTCAGACAATAATTTTTAGTGAAAGAATCAGGCATGTTTAAATAGCACATTGTTCCTTTTGTGTGTGAAACTGAAAGGATAAATAAGGACTATATTTATTGTAGTGACACATGAGTACCCATGTTAATTTTAGCACATCTCCTAACAGATAAATCTACAAGTAGCTTGTACTCCCATCACCAAATGAACAAACAGGTCAAGAAAATATGGTATTTATAAACAATGGCATTCTACTCATCTGTAAAAAAGGATAAATTTGAGCCATTTGTAGGTAAAATGGATTCACTTTGAGTTCATAATGTAAAGAGAAATCATTCAGACATAAACAGTCACATATCTTTTTGTTTCCCTTATGAAACCTACAAATAATTAAGAGAAAATGAAGGAGAGCTTGTAGGAAAATGGTAGACTACTGGCGATTGGAAGGGGACCTAGTGAAAATCAAGTGAAGGCAATTCGAGAGAGGAACAAAAATGATCAAAATGGCTATGTAGGTTACTAATTCCCTGACATGGATGCAATTATTACACACATCTACTAATATAAAATATTTTAAATCCAAATTATACTCTATTAAAAAGTAAAACAACAGCCAACTCTGAATAG
Organism: Thryonomys swinderianus; assembly: GCA_004025085.1. Classification (NCBI taxonomy): domain Eukaryota; kingdom Metazoa; phylum Chordata; class Mammalia; order Rodentia; family Thryonomyidae; genus Thryonomys; species Thryonomys swinderianus. Next base: position 52,257 of record PVIC010005185.1, read on the forward strand.
TATCCCACAAGCAGAAAATGTGTTCTGCTACAAATGTGTTTTCCTTTAGGAAAAAAGAAAAAAAAATAACTCCAAGAACAAAGCCAGGAAGAACAGAGTTACTTCCGGAGGAACAGAAGCAACCACAGAACACTTTTCTCAGGACTTGAACCTTAATGGTATTTGCCATGTTGAATGTTGAACTTGCATTATATTCATAATTCCTTCCTTGCCCTGCTTTATATTTTAAAATGCAGATGTCCATCTTGTTTTTGTTCTGCAGTTGCATTTTAGAAGCAGATAACTTCTCTGGTGTTACAGAGAATGTTCATAGAATGTTATAGGTTCAAGAATGTTGTTCCAAAAGGAATTCCAAGCAGAATCCCACCTGCATCTGATTAAATACTTTACATGGCAGAATGTGAAACCTTTTGAATTGATCATATCCAGACATTATTTTGGACTTAGAGTTGATGGTGACATGAATTAGGACTTTGGGGTGTGCTAAACTGGGTGAGTAGTGAGTACTTCGCGCTTTTTTTTGACATGAAAATGATATTTACTGAATGAGAGAGCAGAGATATAGTACATAAGTTGAACTGTATTCCCCAGAAGATAATTCCCCATCCATAATTCCCACAACCTATGGTTATGATTTTATTTGCAATAAGACTTTTGTAGATATACTCAAATTATGATGAAGCTATAGTGGATTAAGATTATTAAGGACAATCAAGAGAAAAGACATGGCGATCTGTACACAGAAACATGGAAACATCTATAGAAAAGTAAAAATGGAGATGACAGTAAATATTAGATTGATGTAGCTATAAGCTAAGGAAGCTAAGGATTACTGGCACTACAAGAAATTTGAAAAAAACAAAAGTAGTTTCTTCTCTAGGAACTTCAGAGGACAAGTAGGCATAATTTTATCTTGATTTCAGATATTTATCTTACAGAAGTAGTGAGAAAGTAAGTATCAGTTGTTTTAACCCACCTACCCACAGAAAGAAATACAGGAGCTATAAATAATTGAAATTAGGTTTAGGTTTTTTTTTTCTCTAACCTTTATGACTCTTTATATTCTTGTCCTCTTGCACTGAGTGTAAACTTTCTGATTTCAAAACAGTATCTGTAATTCTTTTCCACAAATGATGTTGTTAGCATTGATTTTTGGAAGCCACACAAAGAAGAGATAATGGAAATAGATAAATTAGAAAATGTACAAATAGAACCAAACAAAAGTTTGAAAAAATAATGGAATTAAAAGTAGCTTAGAGAGACTAATTAGTTAAAAGAAAAGAAAAACAGAATTTGATATCAGATCCCAGATGCAAAAGAAGTAGTATCATAAAAATAAGAAAATTTTGGGCCAGAGATTTAGCTCAGTGGTTCCAGTGCCTGCATAGCAAGCACAAGGTCCCTGTTTCAGTCCTGGGAAACCGCATACAATACCAGGCATATGTAGTGGGCGTGAGTCACCAGCAATCAGTACCACGCACCACAAGGCTGGGTATGGTGGTTCATGCCTGTAATCCCAGCACTCGAAAGGCAGAGGCAGGAGAATTGCTGAGTCCCAAGCTTCCCTGGGCTACAAAGTGAGATCCTGACTCAAAAAAAAAAAAAATCAATACAATGAACATAGAATAAAATGGAAAAATTAATTAAAAATTGACAAAGAAATGTGAAATGTCTACATTATTCATAGTAATTTATTAAATATGTTGGCCAAAATAAACATTTTTTTTCTACAAAATAATGTCTCAAGCCCTAGTGGCTATACCAGTGAAATTGAGATGTGTCATCTACTGGTACAAATTCTCAATGTTAAGTGTAGGAGCAACCCTTAAACACATGTTTATAAAAATAAACTGAGATAGGAAATGTGTTCAACTGTTTTAATCAGTGTAGTTTACCTCATTAGCAAGATAAGTAGAAAATTAAAAGTGTTTCATAATAGATGATGAGAACTGTTAATATAACATAAAGTGACCATAATTTTGTTTCGACACAACTTTAGAGGTTTTGGCTTTTATTGGTTGATTCCACTGCTTTTAAATTCTGCGCACTGCAAAGGTGTGTGCAAAACAAACTGCTCATCCCATGGTCAGCAAGCAAAAGAGGCACAGAAGGGGCCCAAAATTTTTGCTGACAGTACCTCTCTGGGACGTGAAACCTCCTACCAGTCCTCAACTTCACGTTTTCTACCATCTCCCAGTGCTGCCAGACTGGAAACAAAGCCTTTAACACTTGACCTTATGAAGCACATTCCAAATCAAAACAGTAGCAATTACAGGTCACTATGCATTACTTAATATTTTTCTCTTATGTTTGGAAACAAATTTTCAGTCAACACTGCTATTGTTAAATTCTGACCAATAGAACAAGGTATGTAGCAAAATAGCATCCAGATTGAAAATAAAGCAGTAAACCTACACTTTTTCAAAAAATGCTAAAATTCTGTAGGTATTAACACTCTTGGAATGCACAAAATACACGGAAAAATTAGAACAGATAAATGAATTTATCAGGCTCATACAGTTAAATAACTGCAAGAAGTGCCATATCATTCTGATTAGAAAGGCTAAGCCATAAATATTTCAAGATCTGGAGTCACTGGAAGCATCATGTTTTGTTTTGGAGAGTATAAATAATAACTTGAACATGTGTTGTGCAATTTGTTGTGAAGTTATTTTTTTTTAACTTTTGATTCAGAAATTCTGCTTCTACATTAAGGCAACAAAAAATAATCCACAAAAACTTCTCCCTTGCAAGTAAAAGAAAGTCACAAAAATTTCTCAAAGGCAAAGTTTTAATTCTGAGACACCACTACTCATTATCTGCACTTGTATGGATCAGAAGATGGAGGCATTCTTACTTTACATCTATTCTTAACATCAGTCTAATCCATAAGAATTTATTTTCCTTAAAAAATTAATTTTACTTCAGGTGAGTATTTGTTGAAAACTAGATTTATATGCCATAGATATTATGGGCAAAATCTGAAAATGTAGTTGGTTTGAGACCAGGTAAGCAGACACAGCCAGAACCCTCCTGGCAAGCTCCAGTCCCCCGTGAGTCCCACAGCAAAAATTAACAACCAACAAACAACAAAATTGGAACTTTGTGGAAAAGGCTGAGCCCAGGCTCCACTCTTGCTATTCAGAGCAGCTGCAGCAAAAAGCCAAATACTGCACAGGTAGAAAGGGCCAATCCCATGAGCTCTCTGAACCTATATTTGCTACCAAACCATCATACCCATAATCTTGGCATGCATAAAACAGAGTGGCTATCCACAATAATTCCTGTAGTCAGAGATCTGTAAGGCAGGGCAGACATTCTTAAATCTGAGTAGTCAAGTAAGTCGTAAGGCCAATAATCCTAGTGCAGTAACCTTGTAGTTTAAAATCACACAGGAAGGGGCAAACATCCATAAATCCAATTAAGTAAATCTAAATCTGAGTAAATTGTCTGCAGTTCTCCACATATAGTCACAAAAGAAAGCATCAGATGGCCACATACAAAAGTGTTTAATTAATTCATATTAGCTGCACAAGTTTACTTGCTGATTTGTTGAACAAAATTAATTGCTTGGTGGAAAATACTTTAAACATTTTAAACCTGGTTGTTACCTATAGAGTCATAGAAACTTGAATTGATATAGTTCCATTTTCAAACTGAAAAAAAGTAACTTTCTTAAATGAGATTGCACCTGAAATATCAAAATTGTTTTCAAGGATGTTGTGTGACATTGAATTACTTGTAACACTAGTTTCTTGCTACTATAACAAATATCTAACAATATCAGTCAGAGAAAGGTTTATCTGGATTCATGATTAAGTGATATCTGTCAATAATTGGTTTGGCCTTGTTCCCTTTGGGATCGCAAGACAATAGTGTGTGGCAGAACCATTTTCATCTTATGGCTGAGACATGAAAGAGGAAAAGGGAGAGACTGGGGTCTCTATATCCCCTCAAACTTCTACCTGCTGTGACCAGAGGGGCTTCCCCTAGGCTCCACCTCTTAAAGACTACACCACATCCTTGTGCTAACTAGAGACTGAACCTGTAGCACATGTTCTCTTGGGAAAGGCTGTGCTGGAACAAGATACTCTACGCCCACCTGCTAGTCAGCACCTGAGGAGACTCTAGGGAGGAAAAAATAAATAAATGCTGCACCTCAGAAACTCATTTTTAACACCTTGTTGAGAACATCACAATGTCACAGAAACTTATATCCAAGCATCCTAAGTGCTGTCTCTCCTTTCCTAAAACCAAATAAAGGCTTGGCAGAGAAGATACTGGTCCATATGCTTGTGGGAAGTAAAACATTTTATGTACACATTATGATCACAATCTTCATTGAAAACTTGCACCGGTGCATGACTCAACTTAATTCTCATTTTTCCCATTCCCCTATTCATTGGACAACTCCCTTCCCCCTATATACATAAGCTTTATTTCCTTTGTTACCATCAATTTCTTTTTCTTTCCCTTCTTCACTTACACTTACTCCCTTTTCCTTTTGAGTATTTTCTTACTATTTCACAATGAGCTCAAAAGTGCATGATAGGTATTAAGAAGAGCTTTTAAACACAAAAATAAAAGCAGTCTGCTTCCCTAAAATGACCTTAGTCCTCATTCCAAATTATTAAGCCTCAATTGCCCTGAAAACCTCCTGTCAATGACAGCAGGAAAGGAGAAGGAAATAAGCCACAAAATAAAAAAAAAAAATTTGTTTAGAAAATCTGTTTCTTGAATAACCTTGTCTCCTGCTGTTGATCATGTAACAAGGGCTGTGAGGGCAACAGGTACAGGCAAGGTGTAAAGACACTGCTGAGATAAGGGAGAAGCTACATTGTCACCACACAGGTAGTTCACTGTGGGCCAGAAATACAGCATTCACCTTCCTTTTTTCCCTTTAAACAGAGACCAGCTTTTAGTAACAGTATGAGCGGAGTTAAAACAAATACTTTGATGATGTCTGGATGATCAGCCTCATCCTGAACTAAGCTTTAATGCAGAAAATGTAGATGGTGTTTGATTATAGAATTATCAGTTTTAGAACCATATACAGCTTATGTCACTTTCCTATAAATCATATAGCTGTCTTATCTCTGGATGTTAAAACGATTTGTTCATTTAATTCTTTCCCTTCTCTCTTTCATGTCTTTTCTTTTCATTAATCTTTCAGACATCCATTCTGTGACTCTCATCCTAGGAAATCTTTAACTACAAGGAATGAGCTTTTCAATCAACATTTTCTTATAAAAGTCATTCTGGCAAACAGGCCACATAGCACACTAGTGAGTGAAAGCTCTAAAAAGAGCTTTGCAGACAGAGTTGCTAACTTTTCTCTGGGAAGTGTAGCAAGATTTATTTTCCCTTATTCTGGGTCACCAGGAATAAAACAATGCTTCACTTCCTCTTCATCCCTTTAGTATTTCTCCTAAGAAACGGCTGACCCTCATACTTCCTACAGCAAATAGGAGGACACTTGGGGCTAACCTGTTGCCCTGGCATATAACTCCACTCTTGGAACCCTCCAGGGTAGATACAACAGACTAGGAGTTTTCCTGTAAGCCTGCTCTTCAAAGCTCTTCTCCAAACTCTCATGTTATAGGAAATTAAGTCCAACTGTACTTTTTTAAAAAGCTTGTTTCAGTACATGTTTACAGAACATAATGGTTACATTCACTGCAGTGAATTGGTACATGTACATAATATATTTCAATTTCCTTCCTTTTCCTCCTTTCCAACCTTCTTTTAATTTGTCCAGCATCAGTCATTTGTTTATCTTATAAAGATAATTATGGAGCAGCTGTGGGCACTGCCGTGCCGTGTTTCCAGTGGACTGAGGGACCAGAGGCAGGCAGACTGGACCCAGGAGCTGTGGACCCCACAGTGCCGTGTTTCCAGCGGACTGAGGGACCAGCGGCAGGCGAACCAGACCCAGCAGCTCCGGGCCCTGCCATGCCCTGTTTTCCAGCGGACTGAGGGACCAGCGGCAGGCGGACCAGACCCGGGGGCTGCGGGCCCTGCCATGCCTTGTTTCCGGTGGAATGAAGGAGCAGCACGTGCACCTGGCTGCAGGGTGCAGTCCATTTCCAGTGGCCTGAAGGCTGCCCACCAGCCCACTGTATCCTGGAGCTGTGCAGTGAGGAGTCAGACATAGAGGAAACTCATAAGCTCAAAGAATCCAGTATAGAATCTAACAAACCTTTTTATCTTATTTACTGTGTTTAATTCTGATATTGGCATTTATTGTATTATGGTAACAAACATGATGTGACTGTTCTGTTCAAATACCTACCATGATGTGTCAGGAGTGAGAACTCTCAAGGGTTATTACAGATTCAAGGAGGACCCCCCAGGAAAGTGCTGCTTCCAAAGGGCCCCAGATAATAGAAAGAGACCTGCAACAAACATTGCTCTGTCAGACAAAGAAGAGCATTAAAAACAAAGAAAGAGTAGAAATGGGAAAATACACAAAAAACCAGACACAAAGATCACCACCACAGGGAAATTCAGAGAAGAGGGAAATAGGGCAAACTGAAACTCAAACACCAGGACTCTTGGAGATGGTAACTAAAGCAGATCTAGTAAAATGGAAAGCAGAACTCATCTCTGAGATCAAAACAGAGATACTGTCCTCAGTGAAAGACTTCATTAAAGAAGAGATCAGTGAGATGATTGAATCCAAGTTAGCAGAAGCAATGGAACCTTTTAAACAGC
>PVIC010005186.1:0-58920 GCA_004025085.1 Thryonomys swinderianus
CTGAGCTCACTATGGTGCCCAGGCAAGCCGCCGCGAACTCAGCAATCCTCCCGTCTCTGCCTCCCGAGTGCTGGGATTACAGGCGTGAGCCACCACGTCCGGCATTGTGGTATGCGGTGTTGATTGTTGGTGGGCGTGTCTCCACGCCCAGCATTATATGTGGTCACCGGGGATCGAACCCAGGTCCTTGCGCTTGCACGGCAGGCGCCGGAACCACTGAGCTAACCCTCCGGCCCACTTTTGCCATATTTTACTAGTATTGATAAGAAGCAAATCACTCAGTGTAACTATATCATTCAAGAAGAAATTATATAAGGATATGAATACCAAAAATAAAGATTGTTGGGACTCAATCTAGAAAACGTCTACTATATTGTTATGGATTGTAATGATTAGTATGCCCAATGATTAAATGGCCATATACCTATATAGAGAAATAATACATAAATAAAGAAGAATAGCTTTTTATGAGTTGAAATCAGTAAGATTTTCTTATAAAATATTTTCAATCACTAGTAAAGAAGTTACATAAATTATGGTAATAAGTGGGAGTAAATAAGCATTGAAAACTACTATGTGACCAAATTTATATTAATGCCAATAGTTTTATATATTTGAAGCCATACAGACATGGGTCTAAATTCAAGGTCAGGCAACATATATTAGTTTGTGACTTTAGGAAAGTTTTTAAAACTTCTGAGTTTCCATTTGTTCATTCATACAACGAGAATGCCAGTACATGCACATTACAAATTTAAATCTGATCTTACACATAACGTGCTTAATTTGCATAAATGATAGCAATTATGTCTTTCTGTCTCAGAATGATCATTTGCTTTAGACTGAAAGTTTTAGGAGAAAAAAATAAAGAGGGAAATACTTAGAACAGAATAAGAGGTATCTCAGTATGAGTGAGGGCATAACTAACGATGCCAGAAGTAACACTGAGCACACACACAAGCTTGCTTTGTCAAGCAAAGATTTAAAAAAATTCTCTGTTAGCAAGTAACAATTTCTGCACATAAACTGAAGTAAAATAGGAGTGAATATCTGTATAGGAACCAAAGTTTTGAGACCTGACAGGATATTTAGTTGCAAAGATCATGAAAACGGGCAATGCTTCCTGACAAAGATGCAACCAGGGACTGGCTTTACTGGTACTTACAGGTGTGGGACAGTGTTTGATCTGTTTCATCCTAAATCTTAGCTTCAAGTGCATGGTAGATATCTGTCTCCAGAAATCAGTCTAATTCTTCATTCCTCCCTGTATCCAACCCATTGGTGATTTTCTTTTATTGATAAGGACTGAACATAATCTGTAACCACTTTAGGTGATACTACAGTGTCATAAAAGGACTTATACCCACTTTCCCCTTGAATGTCCTCCTTATTTTTGGTCATTGGCCCTTGCACAGAAATTCTTCAGAAAAAAATAAGTACACATCTCCTGCTATTTAACCAGGTATTTCCATAAATACCACACACATGTCATATTATTGCTAACTTTATGCATTTGTGATTATGTCATTTTACAAATGAGAAATATCAATATGGTCAAATATTTGTACATAAAAAGATGTTAGATACAGATTCTTTTCTCACTAATGAAGCAAAAAAATAAAGATGTTCAAGAAAATATTTGTTTTCGTGAGATTCCCTTCTTTTTTCATATCCTTGCCTTAAAAGAAAGTGTTTAGTGTTGGAATTGTGATATTCATCTTGAAAGTAGAAAAACAAATTCATTTAATCAGGATGGCAAGCAAAGAAGAAGAGAACTGATGACATTATTACATTATCATATCATCCTTTCCTATATATTTAAAGTAAAATTTCCCCTACTTTCCTTGAAAAACTTTCCATAGAGAAAACAGAAATAAATGCATTGTCAATGTATTTTCTGAATGTTTGAGTACTTCTCAGTCTGCTGTAGAGGACAAGAATACAAATGGAATAGATGAAACTCATGTGAAATTTTAAGCATATATAGAAAAATCAAGCAAGTGGATTTTTCAATACAGGTGAGAATCAGACTATTAAAAATCAGTAAGAAAACCATAGGGAAGCATCATAAGGTGTGTTAAATTTAGACATAAACCTAATGATTGAAAAGTCCAACTCCTGGACACATTTTAGCTGCACATGAAAAAATTGTCTATATCTGACTTATTTCTCTTAATACAATCCTTCTATTTCATCCGTTTTGTAGCAAATGACAGGATTTCATTCTTCTCCATCTCAGAATATTGCACTGTACGTGCAATCCACATTTTTATCTATTCATCCACGATAGACACTAAGTTTGATCTCATGTTTTAACTGCTATGCATACTGCCACAATAATTGTATCTAAAGGCATCTCTTTAGCGTGCTGATAGTCGTTCCCTTGGAATAGCCTGAGGAACTTCTATGCTATTATCTTGTTATGTTCCATTCAGTTGATGATTTGTCCATCAGGTAATGAATGGAGAAGAAAAATGTGCTATAAACACACTATGAAATACTATTCAGCCATAAAACAACTAAACTCTGTCATGTATAGCAGCAGCATAGATAGAACTAGACATCACTGTTAAGTGACGTAAGCCAGAAAGAGAAAGACAAGTATATTATGATGTCATTCATACATGGAATCTAAAAGTTGATTTCATACAGGCAAAAGGACCCTGATGGTTCCTGGAGGCCAAGGAAAGTAAGAGAACGTGAGGAATGTGGAAATTTGATCAGTGGGCACTGCTAGGTGTGCCTGAGGAAAGACTGGTATGATACCATACAGTGGGGTGACTACAGATAACAGTAATGAATTGGATCTTTCAGAATCTAGAAGGAGCTTGAAAGTTGGCAACATACAGAATTGGTAAGTTTGAGGATATCAATGCACTAAACTTGATTAAAATATCACACAACATGTTTATGTGTAGAAGTCTACATGATACCCTATTAGTGCATAGAGCTTCTATGTTTGGCTCTTTTATAATTTTTCATTTTCAGACAGTGCCTCTGTAAGTTGTCCAGACTAGCCTCAAACTTGTGATCCCTTTGTGTCAGCCTACTGAATATCTGGAGTTACTGACCTGGCATCACTTAGGTTTTTCTTATCAGTTAGAAATAAATCGCTTCTCGGCCTTTTGGCTAAGATCAGTGTAGTAAAAATAAAACGAAATATTTTTTCCTCATCCACCCCTGTAAAAGAGGACTCGGCAGTGTTTCCTGAAGATTTCTGCCAAAGCAGAGTCTTGGATTTAAAATTTTCAGAATAAAGGCACCAACTTGCAAGTATAAATAAGTGAAAAACAATATCCTGGCAAAGGAACCTGAAGTTGGACTGCACCTCCCTTCAGAGTACAGTGTACTCGCTATACATCAACTTTGATATGAGTGGGGAGGCTTTGCCCTATGAGGCCTGGTAGGTAAAGCATTTGTAATTGCCTGTGGTCAGTTCTGCATAACCATTGCAATCCTTTCCTGAAGTCACAAAACTTCTCGGTGTTCATGACTTAAAATCATTGAAATAATCTTCTTTATTCAGATCAGGTTATGTCTGAATTTTAACTTTCTTCTTAAAGACATGACTCAAACCACTGCTCATGTCCTTTTTAGAGTTGGATTCTTTTCTTTTCATTGTTTTTTCACTTATGGATTTTTTTTACCTAGAGGTGTCTGATTGTGCGGACGTTGCTTGTACTTTTTACTTTGATGCTGAGTTTGGGGTACCACTGTTCTCTTTCTCTTTCAAAATACAGCTCAATACAACTTAAGAGTTTTAGAAATATTTTTTATATAGTGCACATTACATATAACCATCGGAGTGTGTGTGTATGTATATATATATATATATATATGTATATATATAGTATCATTTTTTTTTTTTTAGACAGGGTCTCGCTTTGTAGTTAAGGCTGGCCCTGAGCTCACTATGTAGCCCAGGCAAGCCCGGAACTCAGCAATCCACCTGTCTCTGCCTCCCAAGTGCTGGGATTACAGGCGTGAGCTACCACGCCCGGCACTGTGATGTGTGGTATTGATTGCTGGTGGGCGTGAGTCTCCACGCCCAGCATTATATGTGGTTACCGGGGATCAAACTCAGGACCTTGCACTTGCGAGGCAGGCGCTGGAACCTCTGAGCTAACTCTCCAGCCCTATAATATCTTTTTAGAACAAAATGAAAATGGATTTACTAAAAAAAATTTTTGGAAAACAATGTTTTATGCAAATAAAGCATGACTACATAGTATTCAGATAGGTAATTATCATTTCCAAATAAGACTGACCTGATTCTAGCTCATTACCATGATCTATAAAGCATGTAGGAAATATTTAGCTTGAACATAAAATCATGCTATTTTGCTTTTTTATTTATAATTCTCACTGTTACTGTAATTTGGATATACTGTTCACTGGTTATCCCCTTGAGGATTGGGAATTACTAATCTTCATGGATTACAGTTTCTGAGCCTTTCATCTTGATCCAATAAAGGTAAGACTGTGGATGTACAGCATGTGCTTTGGTGTATGAGGCTCTTTCTTCAATCATCTGCATCACAAAATAAATAAACATAAGGGGAAATATTTTGCAACCATCTTATGAAGCACTGAATGATTGAATTTAATTTACAAATCACCATGAGAATGCAAATAATTTCAAAAAGCTTTGAATTTCACTAAATACTAATGGCAAGAGATGCGTGTATGCTACACAAATGTTTTCCTATGGCTGTCAACAATTTGCTTGTTTTTCCATCTCTAGAAAGATAAATAGTGTTTAATAATCCTTGGGCCCTAAAGTTGTCAATAGTTGTAAATCTGCAATGCTAGGATGTACAAGTCTTTTGATAGCATTATCAAAAAAGCAAATTTTAAGAGAATGTTCCTGTTTACCAGAAATGTGCCTTTTACCCTTGAAATGATACCCACTAGAAATACCAAACATTAGAAATGTCTGTTCAAATTTCTTGCACATTCATTTGTTTAAAGTCTAAATCATTTGTACTAATTTTCTTAATTCTGGAGTAGTTAATCTTAAAGCTTTAAATCCACCAAAGCCACAGATCCATTCCCCATAATTCCATATGACTTACTGCTTGACTTAGATTCATCCATTTGAAGCAGAGAATAATTTTTTTTCCTGAAGTTGTCTAAATGAATCACATCTCTAAATTTTTCTTTCTTTTATTGGTACATTATATATACACATCACAGTTACATTCCACATTGAGAATTTGTACCAGTATATGACACGACTTAATTCTCATTTTTCCCTCTCCCCTACCGACCCTACTCCCCCACCCCCATATATACAATCATTGCTTCCTTTTTTAACATTATTTTTTCTTTCTTCCATTATTTTCCCCTAAGCCCCATTATCCTTTGAATATTTACTCTTTCACAATATTAATCATGCATTCTAGAACACATTTATAACTTCAGTTTCTCATATCAGAGAAAATATATGATATTTGCACATCTGTGACCTATTTATCTACAAATGGGAATGGAAAATCAGGAGGGATATAACAAGGCCACTATTTCTTTACGGGGTTTTTTTTGTTTTGGTTTGGTTTGGTTTGGTTTGGTTTGGTTTTTTTGAGACAGGATCTCACTTTGTAGTTCAGGCTGACCCTGAGCTCACTATGTAGCCCAGGCAAGCCTCAAACTCAGCAGTCCTCCTGCCTCTGCCTCCCGAGTGCTGGAATTACAGACGTGAGCTACCACGCCCAGTATTGTGGCGTGTGGCACTGATTGCTGGTGGGTGTGAGACACCATGCCTGGTATTGTTGTATGTGGTTCCTGGGGAGCAAACCAGGGACCTTGCACTTGCTAGGCAGGCACTGGAAGCACTGAGCTAACTCTCTGCCCAAGGGCACTGGTTCTTGGAGCTAATCACACCATTCACATAAACATGCAAAGTGAGACTATGCAGAACAACGTTCCTTCTTCCGATTTGGATCTAAGTATACAAAGATCAAGTGGACAAAAGTAAAGTTCTCAATCTAGATAAAGTTGAACTTTCCATTAAATGACATTGTACTATAATTTAACACCAAAATACTTCTTAAAGGGTCTCACTAGAACTTTATGTGAACTACACCATTCAATTAATCTGGGTTCTTCCTCCAATTGTACAATATTTTACAGTTCTGATTATGTTTTATATTAGTAACTGATGACTATCCCAGGTCCGTCTTGCACAACTTTCTTTGTGAAAATGTACATCTTGTTCTACACATATAAGTGACTGAAATTTTTATTTTCTTTGTTGAAAATCACACACTGTCTACACTGATATAGAAAATGTACATCTTGTTCTACACATATGAGTGACTGAAATTTTTATTTTCTTTGTTGAAAATCACACACTGTCTACACTGATATAAAATTCTTAAGGTAAAATAAGAAAAGACATATTGTCTATTGTTTTAAGTATTCCCTTAAAAAGCAGCTACTAGATTACACATGATAGATATTTGGAGTCCCATTGTGGTGACAAATGAAGTATAGTGTCAATTTGATTTTTTTTTTTTAGACAGGGTCTCGCTTTTGTAGTTCAGGATGATCCTGAGCTCACTATGTAGCTCAGGCAAGCCTCCAACTCAGCAGTTCTCTTACCTCTGCCTCCCCATTGCTGGGATTACAGGCTTGAGTCTCCAATCCCAGCATTTGTGGTATGTGGTACAGATTACTGGTGGGCGTGAATCACCATGGCCGGTATTGTTGTATGTGGTTACTGGGAATCAAACCAGGGACCTTGCACTTGCTGGGCACATGCCAGAACCCCTGAGCTAAATCTCTGGCCCTGTGGTGTCAATTTGAATAAGAAGCACCCGGGTGTGTCCAGATGACTCACTTACTGAAGACAGAAGACCCTGGGATGGAATATAAAGGAAAAGAAGAGGGAAGTCTCACTTCAGCTTCTAAGAGCTCCAAAGTTTGCCATCACTTTTAGACATGTGTGTCTAGGACGCCAACTCAGACTCTTCTGTTTCCAGATACACGTAGCCACAAGGATTCTGCAGTGACCTCCAGGCTTTGAATTTTTGACTGGATCCTTCAGCTCTCCAGAATGTACATGGCCCCTTTGTATTCTTCCACACCTGACTCTACAGGTGACTATTGTAAACCTACTTGGTAATCGTATATATGTTTTTCATCTACTGAACCCTAACTGATACAGATTTTGATACCAGGAGTGGCTTTAGAGAAACAGAACAATAAGGATGATGTCTTCAATGCCTCTAATGATTTCTGGAGTTGGCTTTCTAATTTGATGAGACCAAAAGCTTCCATAGTTGCTTTCTGATAATGTGTAGAGTACCAATAGTCTGCGGTCTGCAATTGTTTAATGTAATATATCATGCAGAGAGATTTGGTAACTCTATATATGATACTTTTGAATATTTTTGACAGAGTGGGAAATGTGCCGACACTGGCTGGTTGGCCTTAGCATCACTGGACAAACTAGTCAATATAGCTTGTATCTAGAGGTCCCCCCAAGCCTTGTGAAGATATAGGCTGGACTTTTCAAAGGTGGTTATATCTAGTGTGTGACACTGGGGTTGATTCATGATGCAATGCTAAGCTCAAGGGAACTAGCATTAAGGGTCTAAATGCTACCTGTCTTTAGTAGTCTGGATAATATAAAAGACACAAAGCAGGGCGTGGTGGCTCACGCCTGTCATCCTAGCACTCGGGAGGCAGAGACTGGAGGATTGCTGAGTTCAAGGCTTGCCTGGACTACATAGTGAGCTCAGAGCCAGACTGAACTACAAAGCAAGACCCTGTCTCAAAAAAAAAAAAAAAAAAGACTCTGGTAAGGTATCTTGTTGCTTTTGCTACCTTCTGTCTGCTGTGAATTGTTGCCCTTCTACCATGTGCCAGTTTGCCTTGGAGTCAGCTCATTACAGACTGAAATCTCTACAAACTGTGAGCTAAATAAACCTTTCCTCCTTTAACTTAAGGTGTTGGATATTTTGTCTCAGCAATAAGAAAAGTAACTACAACACCAGTCAAGGAAAATCATGAGTTCCAAAGATGCATTAAAAAATCTAAAGCCTTCTAAGTATAAGGACATGGTAATAAAGAAAACAAGGAGCTGAAAGATTGAAATTCCCAGCATGCATCTGGACCCCATGTGGTGTACCATAAGATTAACTGACAGCAGGAGTGAAGACTGGACCTAGTTTATAGGTGGTTCTGCCTGTTGTGCAGGCACCATACAAAAATGAATAGCTGCATCACTACAGCCTCCTTATAGGACATTTCTGCAGTAAGAGATGAAGAGAAATCCTCATAGAATGAGAGACTTCAGGCGGTGCAGCTGACCGTACATTTTTTCTGGAAGTAAAATTGGCCAGATGTGTAGGTGTATACTGTTTCACAAGCTGTAGCCAATGGTCTGGCAAATGATAAAGGGCATGGAAAGAATATGACTGAAAAATTGGTCACAAGGATAATTGGGGAAGAGTTAATGTAGGCCAACCAATCCATATAAGGAGAAGATGTAAATATATTTGGGACTCCAATAAAGGTTTCCCAAAAAGTGACCTCAGAAGAAGAGGACTTGAATAATTAAGTGGACAGAATGACTTGTTCTATGGATAGCAGTCAACTTTTTCTTCCGCTACCCCTGTCATCCCCAGCGAGGTCATGAACAGAGTGGCCATGGTGGAAGAGATAGAGGTTGTGCATGGGCTCACCAACATTGGCATCCATCCACCAAGCCCAATCTGGCTACAGCCACTGCTAAATGTGCAATATGTCAGCAGGAGAGTCCAATGCTGAGTCCTTGTCTTAGTTGATTTTTCTTGTCGCTGAGACAAAATACCTGACACCCAAAGTTAAAGGAGAAAAAGTTTATTTAGCTCACAGCTTGTAAAGGTATCAGTCCACTATCAGCTGGCTCCAAGACAGGGTGGCGTGGTAGAGACATTGCAGAAAAGAAATAATTCATGGCAGGCAGAAGATACTAAAGCAAGCAAACCAGTGACTCGTGCTAAGCCTCTTTCTGTCCCTTATATTTTATCCAGGCTATCCACGCTTAGCATGAGTAGCACTCACACCCTTAATCTTAGCACCCTTAATTCTAGCACTGCACCATGAATCAATCCCAGTATTACACACTCTAGATCCAGCCACCTCCAAAAAGCTCCATCTATGACTGCATATGAGGCTGTGGGGGCATATCTAGACACAAGCCATAATAGTCCTCCATAAGGTACCATTCCCTGGGGCAGCCAGCCTACAGCAAGTGGATGGCAGGTTGATTGTATTCTACCACTTCCAACATGAAAAGGGCCACCACTTCCACCATGGAAAGGGCAGCACTTTGTTTATACTGGCCTAGACACTTGTTCTGGGTATGGATTTGCCCTCTCTGCCTGTAATGGTTCTTCCAAAACTACCCCCATGGACTCACAGAATATCTTAGCCACTTTCATAGAAGTCCACAGCACTGCCTCTAACCATGGAACAAGTTTCACAGCGCAGAAGTGAGGCGGTGGGCTCAGCCTAACGGAATCCACTGGTCTTAGCACATTGCTCACCATCCAGAACCAGCTGTATTGATAGAAAAGCAGACTACCCTTTTTTTGTTGGTAGAGGTTTTTTAAAGTTGCAAACATTGGCTAAGACAAAAAAATGTCAACAAGTATGAAAAGGGTGAAATTTTTCCGTTATTATTCCAAACACATTTAAATCCAAAAAAATTCAAAATGAACTTTTTTTTTTGAGACAGGGTCTTGCTTTGTAGTTCAGGCTGGCCCTGAGCTCACTATGGAGCCCAGGCAAGCCTCGAACTCAGCAATCCTCCTGCCTCTGCCTCCCGAGTGCTGGGATTACAGGCTTGAGCCACCAAGCCCGGCATCTGGGCATCTGTGGTATGTGGTACTGATTGCCAGTGGGCATGGCCACCACGCCCAGTATTGTTGTATGTGGTTACCAGGGATTGAACCAGGGACCTTGCGCTTGTGAGGCAGGCGCTGGAACCACTGAGCCAAATCTCCGGCCCTCAAAATGAACTTTTAATCATCCTTCCCAAATTAAATCTTTCTTTAGTTTATCTAGCTCACTGAATGACATCATTATTCAACTCTTTGTCAAAGATGATGATTTATATCACCTTCCTTTACATAATTTAATTTTCCTATTCACTGTTGCATATCTTTAGGATTTTATCTAATATTTCCCAAACTAGCATTGCTTTTACTATATATCCTCTTACCTATTTTAAGAAAATCTACTCAACTTACTCCTACTCCTTCTAATTTATTTTCTACATTATTAAAGTTTCAATGTATGTTTTAAGATACATTTAAAAATATACACATCTGACTATGTTATATATTGTCCAAAGCACTTTTATAAAATCCATGAAAGGCTTCCTGTTTTTCTTATGATAAAGACCAAAGTTCTTATCAGGGGCTAAAGCTCTGAAAAGTTCATTATTTTATATATTACTGCTCACCATTATTCTTCAAATACCTCTCCAAACTTCATCAGCACTGTCCTTGGTTTTTTGGAAAATTATAAGCATATATTTTTCCGGGAATGTTTTCCTGCTTGTCTTTTTGGACTTAATGAATACATATTCATATTTCAGACTTCAGCATGAATGTAATATATTCAAGCAAAGCCTTTCTGACATATCTATAACTAGCTTGAGTGTCACAGTAAGGATCCAGTAGGTCAATATTTAATAGAGGAGAGAAATTATAAAGGTATCAGATGAGATGTTAAAATATACAAATGATAAAGCAACTGTGGACTTGAAACTGCAGGAACTTGCCACCATGACTCGAGCTGAAATAACATCGAGGGAGAAACGGTGTTATCAGATGTCAGGAGTTGGGACCAACAAATGGACACTCGAACTACAGGGGTAGAAGTTGTCCAGTTGAAGCTAGAGCCAATGGATAGAGAGTAACCTCCAAATAGATTTATCTTGACCTGTTTTTGCCTTTGACTTTTCAAGCTTCTACTCATGTCTTCGTTAACCAAGTCTTCAAAGAAGCCAGATGGCAAATGAGTCTGCACGATTTTGTTTTCAGGATTACCTGTTATCAAACAGAACAGAGCAAGGAAGGGGAGAAAATGCATTTGAGAGCAAACAAGCAAGTAATTAGCACACCCAGTTATATGCTTCAAAGCATTCTCTAATTCTCTCATCTTCTTAAACCTGAACTATAAACTCCAGAGTGGAAGGATCACATATGGCTTTTTTGGAGTTATGCTTCTAATGCCTGGTGCAGTCCTTATTAAATATGTTGAGTGAATATGTTCTAAAATAACTTGCTCAATCAGCTATTGTGATATGTAAGAAGATGTTTTAACCACTATATCAAAATTATTCTGGGGGTATGTTTCAGGTACTCCAAATCTTTGGGGACTATGACCTTTTTAAATATCATATAGAAGCAGGAACACTTTCACCAGAAAAAAATGTACAACATTTTAAGTTGATTTTTCAGCTCATAGAAAGGCTGAATCCTAACCAGATATGCTTCATATTTCTCTATTGGCAATGATATAACCCTCCCCTGATTGATGTGGAGTTGTTTGGGTGTATGTTTTATTTTCAAAATGTCTCAAACTCTCTACTATCATTTAATGGAAAGGGTCTAGCTATCATGAACTTCTTGCAGAGAAAAATTGTCCTACATGAATTGCCTACCAAGAAGCCTGAGACCTCAGATTAAAATGATATTGTAGCCAGGTGTGGTGGCTCATGCCTATAATCCCAGCACTTGGGAGGCAGAGACAGGAGGATTACTGAGTTCGAGGCTTGCCTGGGCTACATAGTGAGCTCAGAGCTAGCCTGAACTACAAAGCGAGACCCTGTCTCAAAAAAAAAAAAAATGATATTGTAAATAAAATTACTGGTCCATCAAATTAAAAACAAAGTTTCTACTTTCTTTGATGACAAAGAAATTCCCTATCATACAAGTTGATTTTAAAATGGCTCCTGGGAATACAGACAAGTTTCATATTTATAAATGTTTAATTTAAATAACAGCTGTCATTGAGCTTTGATTAATTTATACAACAGAAACAAATACATGAGTTCATATGATGGTGAAAATTTATTTGGAATTTTATTCACTAACTATTTCTCCATAGCAAAATTATGGCCAAAACACAGAGCCTTAAAGCTATACACATTTAAAATATCTTTGGGTTAAGAATCCAGATATAGTTTACATTTGTGAACTGACCGCCAGGCTCAGGCTCAGGCTCAGGGACCACAGGCTGTCATCCAGAGCTGTGAATGATGCTAAAACTTCTGCTGGGCCAAGATCTGCTTTTAAGCCTACATGCATGGTTAGTGTCAAGATGCAGTTCCTGGAAGGAACTGTTGGACTTAGAGCCTCCGTATTTTAGAGACTGTTGCACAGAGAGTAACCTTAGTTCTCTGGTATATAGGCCTGCCTATGTGGCATCTTGATTTTTCAGAGAAAGTGGGAGAAAAAGCCAGAGAGAGACTTGGAAGTAATGTCCTGTCACTTTTGCCATAGTCTAGCAGATCCAGCACGTGCATAAATGAAGAGATTTGCCAAACCCATAAATACCAGGAAGCACGAGCACCGCGAGGAGCTGCACAATGTGCTCACCACAGAGAAGCCACAGCGGCCACAAGGAGAGCGGGGGGTGTAGGGATAGCATGGCGGTGGAGCAACGGCCTCATGTGTGGAAGCCCCTGGGTTTCATCCACAGTACTGAAAAATTATGATTCTTTTAAAAAGCACGTTTTCTAAGTATAGATATATTTCAGCTGTGAAACAACTAATGCTTTTATTCTTAATTTTTAAAAACTGAATTTCCCCTTAGTCAAAAGATGAAAACTATGAATACTATCTAAGATTTCTCTCCATTTTCAGTCTAGTAATTTCTACTTTCTTTTAACGGCACATTTTTAAAAGAAGCGACTATGTTTAACATCTTAGGATAAAATAAACTCGAATGAGTTATTATAGGATAGTTTGACTATCTTACTCCTGGGAGTGATAATATAATTTTACTTTTGAGAAGACCTTTACAGCTCATTAGCTTATGAATTATGTATCTTTCACACAAAAAAGCAAATGTAATCCTAACATTTTACGGGTGAGACACCCTATATTTATTTCTCTTAAAACTAACTGGAGAAGCTTGAGATATTTCATTACCCTTAAAGAATTCAGTGGCTCTAGCAAAAGTCAACTTTTTCTTCTCAGCAGGATAGTAAAAAAAGTACTTATTAATGCGTAAATCTTCTCCTTTGGCTTGTATATGCTTTAAAAAACAAGAGGAAGAATTTACATTTTCAAAGTGATCTTTAATTTTGTACCTCCTCCATAATTGGACCTGCTGCTATGCAAAGAAAAGGTGGGTGCCAGTACTTTATTTTAGTAAACAATTTCTGCCTTACCTGGAAATATGCATTTAACAGTATTTAAAAGCCTCTGAGTATAACTGGAAGAGAAAATGGTTTCTTGGATGTAAGTGTAAAAATATATATCTCCAGAGGGGCATGGTGGCTCACGCCTGTAATCCTAGCACTGAGGAGGCAGAGGCAGGAGGATTGCTGAGTTTGAGTCTTGCCGGAAGGGAGAATATATATGTATCCTGAATAAGAGCATGACAAAGCAGAAATGGACAAACAGAATTAATGATTCACTGAAAATCATAATCAGAAATTAATTCAATTAATCAATAAAGTCACTGCAACCAGGCCACATATCATTACTTGGTTTCCTAACAAACTATCATCTATAAATCTTTGTTATAGGAATAACTGAAGGTTTGGAAATTAAGGTGTGCAGCATTTTTTAGACTTGTTAGTATATTTCGGTGAATAGTGTTAGGATGTCCTTGAGCGCTGCTTACTAAAAGCCTCTGGGTCCCCTCCTTCCCTACATTCTGTGTACTTTACAAGACAGCAGTTGTCATGTTGACAGAAATGTGGGTTTGAATAATTTCTAGCAAAATTAAAATGGGTCAGCATTAGGGCACTGGGCAGTTACTGGCACAAAAAGAGGTCAAGATAAAGTCCAAGTGAGGTAGCTAAAAGTGAAACAAAAGCACTTGAAAGAACTTGTTTTTCTCCACTTTACCTGGAGTCATTTCTGCTTATTCCTTCTCAGTAGAAGGAAATGTCCAAATGCCAGACCTCTCCAGATTAATCACCATGTTATTTTAAGTCTACACAAAGAAAGCAGGAAATTATATCCTACATATTACTGTATTCATATGTTTCCCTCCTCCCCTCTCTTTCTCTAGTCCTTGTGTGTGTGTGTGTGTGTGTGTAAAAAGCAGAAGAATTAACAAAATACCTTAATATATGTTTGCCATTATTTCCAAGAAATTAAATGTGAGAAAGGAGAGGAAGGAACACAGAATCTTTTTAAGGACTTGCCTTGTACCAAGTTATGTCTGGAAGGAGCTCTTTGGGAAGTGGCAGACAAAGGCGGGTGGCAGTTCTCAAATTTGTCATCCACACCTTACAAAACAAGATAGTCTTACTTGTTTATGTATTTGGAATTATTAAACACATACAAACTTTTTAAAAGACCAAAAAAAAAAATGCTGCGAGAAGAGACAAACGTCACAGAAGGTACAATTAATCTCACTTGCCAATCTTCAACTTCTTTATTTTCATGCACTGACACAACACCTCTCGCTTCATGAGCGCTCTTCTGCAAGGCCATGTCTACGGCATGAAAGCATTCGGTTCATCGGTTCTAAAATCCTGCCCCGCTGTCTGCAGATCACCACTGCGTGAAAACCACATAAGTGGAAGGGGGCGGTCTGATAACCGGTATACCACACCACAGCCCTATTACTATGATATTCAAACTGCCTTGTAAGTATTACTACCTCAGTTCGTCCAAAGTAGATTCATCTTTCCCCTCAAAACCTGCCCTCCTTTTTAATTCAAAGACATCAGCATCTTCCAGGTTGGTAATTATGTTCTCTTGTGCCTCCGCTTGCCCTGCTCACCCTCATTGTACTCAATCAGGGAGTTCTGTTAATTAAAACCCTTAAATATCTCTTGAATTTATCAACTTCTCCTCATTGCTAGCATTACAGTTCAGATCACAACCATCTCTCCCTAAAATTTCTGCAGCATTCTTTATTAAGACCCCTCCTTGGTTTCCTTTGTTGTTCTCCACACAGCTGTAAAACAAATAAATTGTAATGAGTTACGTGTAAATGCAAATGAGTTACGTGACCTGCCCATGTGTCACACTGATAGTTTAGAATAGTCCAAGATTAAACTTCAGATTACTACTGCTTGGAAATTCACTTGATGATATAATTTTCTGATCTGGTATTAGTTTTTCTTTACTGTCTAGCTCTGGCCCTTTCTTCTGATGTCCTCTTCCCACGCTCCCCCTCAGACACACCTGTAATCCTAATTAACTTTAAAGATACAATGTAATCGTGACTTTTTTTTTTAGAAGACTTCCTAGATATGTTCAGGTCACCTTTCATGCCCCTATGGTATGTTTGCATGACAGGTGTCTCACTGTTTCCCTTTCAAGGCTAAAGATTCAAGATGGAATGCGGTGAGCCTTCCTCCTGCTCTTCATCACTAGCGAATTTCCTGACTTTGAGGAGGTATTCAACCGATCTGTACTGGGTACTGGAAGTGATTTCACTTAACTTTCAAAATCTCAATTCCAGCTTTAAATGTCTAATCATTGATGGCATGTTGGTTGGTTTGCATTGAAATGGTACCACAATTAGTACTGATAGTTAAGCATCTGTTCTCTGATATCTGCAGGACTTGCATGGCAAAATTTAGGTGCAAAAATATTTTAAATTTTATGCTCCTAGTCGAATGACAAAAAAGACACTTTATTATACCAATGATATCACAAAGAAAACTGAGGCAAAAAAAAAATTACGTGACCTGCCCACATGACACAATGATAGTTTAGAATAGTCCAAGATTAAACTTCTGATTATTCCAATTCTTCTATTAATTCTCAGCTGCTGAGCTCTGCTCTTTAACCTCCAATGGGGAAACTTTGCAGAATGGTTAGAACCTTGAAGATGAATGTTATTTTTGTTTATGTGGCTATATTCAATATTGCTGTTCTCTAGCAAATTTTAAAAACCTGATAGATGAATTACAATCTAAAGAAAGTATACCTGATCTGTGACACTACAGTTTTCAAAGTAGTGCAGTAGAAAATTTCTAGACTTAGAGAGGAGTACTTACCCCTAAGGGAAGTGCGTGTTACAATCCTAGTGTCCACAGCAATTTAAAGTCCTTTTGTTCAGGTAGTAACCATGAGGAGCTTGAGCCTGCACAGATTGACTGTTCTGAACCCAAGCTCGAAGGAAAATCAAGCAATTTGACCTATTTTCACAAAGAAACCAATTAAAATCAAGAGGACTGCAAAATGCCAAGATAACCTGGAGCACCCGGGCCTCCTGAGGAGGCCTGTTACACAGCACTTACTTCTGACTCCAGAAGGCACCTTAGATCAGCCCCTCCTGAAAGCCTCCAGGCATGAAGCCAACCACAGGGTTTCCCTTTCCCTGTCTCTCCTTTCCTGCCTTTACCTCTGTCAGAGCCTGGTTGAGGCAGTGAGGTTGGGGATGTCCTATCTTTTGTGGAGCAAACCTTGAGTCAGTAAGTCACTCACAGGACCATCACAGGCTTGACAACTTCGCATTAAGCACCTAGCCACTCCAGGCAACGAGAACTAAATATCTTTAGTTTCTTGGACTCATGACTGTACCTTTAAAGGGTAGGAAGCATGTTAGCAATATTCCAAAATTAAGAAATGTGTTTGAACAACATGTTCACTAGGCACTACTGTGGTGTTTTCTTTTGTTCAAGTTTTATTTTTTTGTTAGTGTCTATTTGCAGTACAAAATGATTACATTTATTATAGGGAGTTGGTACATTTACAAAGCACATCTTCATTCTTTTCTCACTCCCTTCCCCCCTCCTTGCCCAACTCCTCTCCATTCTTGGTTCCTTTTCCACTTGCAAAACATCTCCCTGATTCCTATTATCTTTCTTTTTTTTTTTTTTTTTGCTTTTGAGACAGGGTCTCACTTTGTAGTTCAGGCTGGCCCTGAGCTCACTATGGTGCCCAGGCAAGCTGCCGGGAACTCAGCAATCCTCCTGTCTCTGCCTCCCGAGTGCTGGGATTACAGGCATGAGCCACCACGTCTGGCATTGTGGTGTTGATTGCTGGTGGGTGTGTCTCCACACCCAGCATTGTATGTGGTCACCGGGGATCGAACTCAGGACCTTGCGCTTGCGAGGCAGGCGCTGGAACCACTGAGCTAACCCTCCGGCCCTATTATCTTTCTTTTTTTTTTTTTTTGAGACAGGGTCTCACTTTGTAGTTCAGGCTGGCTCTGAGCTCACTATGTAGTCCAGGCAAGCCTCGAACTCAGCAATCCTCCTGTCTCTGCCTCCCGAGTGCTGGGATTACAGGCGTGAGCCACCACACCCGGCCCTATTATCTTTCTTTATATTGCTCTTTATTTGGGTTTTCAGTTCCTCATGGATGAGAAAGCACGTGTGTGTAATGGGAAGTGAAAGAAGTCAGACACATCAGGACTGTTGTGTTTTAGGCCTGTTACTTCTTTTTAATCCAATTGCAAATAAATCAATGAAATAGGTGATAGTTCCACATCAGAGATGCAGGAATTGAGGCCTGGACATGACCTGACCAATTCCTGTCACAGCGTGGATTTCAGCTTGAGGTGTCTATTTTTAAGATCTTAACCACCAAGCCTATTTCCTCTCATTTACAGGCACAGGTAAGGGTAGAAATGTGGGTGGATCTCGATGTGTATGAACATGTGAGTAAGGTATAAATGTGGATGTAAATGTGGATTGGATGAATATAGATATATGCCACTATGTCTGTTTATCTTTCATATAAAATAAATAACATATATATCTCTCTATATATATTTCATTGCACTTTTTACATATGCTCTCTTCGCTTCTTTGTAAGCTTTCTTTTTCAGTGCTTTGTAGCAATAAGAAGATCTCTGCCTTTCTTTCTTTGCGTTGTTTTCTGCGTGGAGATAATTGCTTCTTGTATCACGAGCAACTGACACTTCCCTGAAATAACTGAAGAGACCCGAGGGACAGATTTATAGTTAGAGGCCTTAGGTGTTAAAATCCCCTTGTGACTGCAGTTGAGCCTGACCATTGGATCCCTTGGGAAGAGAAGTGCCTCATCATTTTCTTTGCTTTCCTTGGCTGCTTATTCTTAAATAACAAAGATTCCTGTAAGTTTTTTCCCAAAGCAACCTCAAGAATGTTTGCAGGAAAAAAAAAAAAAAAAAAAGAAAAGAAAAGAATGTTTGCAGAAAAGGCACATTCTTACATTCTTCCTCTTGTATTCTCATTGTTGAATTAAAACGAAAAACATATTGCTATGGCTGAAGGAAATATTAAGCACACAGCATAGAAATTGGATAATAAAGTATGTGTAATTTTAGAATAACGGAGGATTTAAAGATAATTAGAACTGCGATATATTGGAAGTGAGTGTTGAAGGGAGAAAATGCACCCCAAAAAGTCAGATCAGTAGTTGGTTACAATAGAAATATTAAATGAAATAGTAAAATCGTGTATGTTTGGTGTGGAGAAGACCATCATAACTATAAAGAAAAGAAAACAGGGCCGGAGGGTTAGCTCAGTGGTTCCGGCGCCTGCCTCGTAAGCGCAAGGTCCTGAGTTCGATCCCCAGAAACCACATACAATGCTGGTCGTGGAGACTCACGCCCACCAGCCATCAACACCGCATACCACAGTGCCGGGAGTGGTGGCTCATGCCTGTAATCCCAGCACTCGGGAGGCAGAGATAGGAGGATCGCTGAGTTCTAGGCTTGCCTGGGCTACATAGTGAGCTCAGGGCCAGCCTGAACTACAAAGCAAGACCCTGTCTCAAAAAAAAGAAAAAAGAAAAGAAAACAATTCAGCATAGGTCAATTCTCATTCTTTCTCAATGGCACTGAAAAAGAGAATAGGAAGAAATTAAAACAAGAACGTTTATTAAAGAAAAAGGCAGAAAAGTCTCATTGGTATAAATTGAATGATATTTGAAAATATTGTTTATGGAACTTATTACCTCCCCTTATCTGGAGGTCTTTAAAATTCTAACAAGAAGAATTGCTGATAGGGATAATAAAAGTTGTTTAGTTAACCCAGTGCTAGCTGTGGATGTCCTATACTCCTCCACATGGGGGTGAACAAAAGTATCACATACATGAACTCAAATTAAAAAAAAATTAAAGGAGTTCTTCATGTCTATTAATATGGATATTGCAGGCCAGAGTTTTAGCTCAGTGGTTCCGTCGCAGGCCTAGCAAGCGCAAGGTCCTGAGTTCGATCCTGGTAACCACATACAATGATATGATATTGGGCATGGTGACTCACACCCACCAGCAATCAGTACCACATACCACAAAAGCTGGGCTTGGAGACTCAAGCCTGTAATCCCAGCACTGGGGAGGCCAAGGCAGGAGGATTGCTGAGTTCAAGGCTTGCCTGGGCTACATAGTGAGCTGAGGGCCAGCCTGAAATACAAAGCGAGACACTGTCTCAAAAAAAAAAAAAAAAACCCAAAAACAAACAAAAACTTGACAGATATTTTAAATGTCAAAATGCAGAAATAAACAAATACATTTTGAAATAAAAGTGTTGCACAAGGGCTGGAAATATAGCTCAGTGGTTCCAGCGCCTGCCTCACAAGCAGAAGGTCCCTGGTGCAATCCCCAGTAACCACAGTACAGGGCGTGATGGGTCAGGCCCACTGGCCATCAGTACCACATACCACAAATGCCGAGCTTGGTGGCTCAAGCTTGTAATTCCAGCACTCAGGAAGCAGAGGCAGGAAGATTGCTGAGTTCAAGGCTTGCCTGGGCTACAGAGTGGGCTCAGGGCCAGCCTGAACTATTAAGTGGACCCTGTCTCAAAAAAAAAAAAAAATGTTGCACAATATATCAGAGGCAGGGTATTATTGGGGGCAAATTCAATTAACACACTTCTATAAAACTAGAGTTTCGGGCCAGAGATTTAGCTCAGTGGTTCCGGTGCCTGCCTCACAAGCACAAGGTCCTGAGTTCAATCCCGATCCCGGTAACCACATACAATGCTGGGCCTGGTGACTCACGCCCACCAGCCATCAATACCACATACCACAGTGCCAGGCGTGGTGGCTCACGCCTGTCATCCTAGCACTCGGGAGGCAGAGGCAGGAGGATTGCTGAGTTCGAGGCTTGCCTGGGCTATATAGTGAGCTCAGGGCCAGCCTGAAATACAAAGCGAGACCCTGTCTCAAAAAAAAAATAAAAATAAAAATAAAAGCTAGAGTTTCGCCAGGTGTGGTGGCTCACACCTGTGATCCCAGCACTCCGGAGGCAGAGCCAGGACGATTGCTGAGTTCAAGGCTTGTCTAGGCTACACAGTGAGCTCAGGACCAACATGAGGTACAAAGTGAGACCCTGTCTCATAAAAGAAAAGAAAACAAAACAAAACCCTAGAGTTTCAGCTGCAGCTTACCACAAGAGGGGGCATGAAAAAAAAACGAGGAAAAGCAAATTCAAACTTAATTTACCTTTCCATAGAGCAAAGGTAACACATAGGATAAAAGCATTTCCATATTTTATTTGGTGGGACAAATACTTCAGGGAAGAAGGCTGACCAAGAGGAAGCGTGTGATATATAGTTGCCCTCTATGCTTTCTGCAAAGGAGAAGAATAAGTGGGTGAGGAATAATTTTCAGAGGTATATATATTTGCCTGTCCAAAAATGCTTAGGTGTCTGTCTTGATGATTTTGTAATGCAGGTGTAGCGCTGGCTGAGCACCTACAGAAAGGGAAGAGAAGGAGACCGAGGCCATGCTTTGGCAGCAGTGTGTTCAAATGCCCAAGTTCTTGAGTCCGGCACTGTGAACATTTAGATAGCTTGTTAATGTCGTCTATCCCCACAAAAAAGTTGGGGAAAGTCGTGTGAAAAAAAAAATAATGAAACCTGATACTAGGTGGATTTTCATAAAATAAAGTCAAAATTTGAAGTATTTCTAAATAATGAAAGGAGTGATTTTTACACATGCTTGCATACAATTATTCCTAATATTTACCAAACGCCTATTGTCCTCTAGGTAAAGCCATACAGGGAAACAAGCTGAGACATCATCTTTAGTGGAATCAGGAGGTAGAATAACATAGTACACATGAGCAAATTATATCATAGTTCTACACTGAACACATTCTATGAAGCAAGGGAAATAGACTGAAACAGTGAAAGTGAAAGAGCTGGTGTCCTATAAGACATTGTTTTCCCTCTTTTCTTTCCTGTCTCAAATCCATGAGATGTGAGAAAAAGATTTTGGAGCTTTTAAGGAGGCCGAACACAGAACTGAAACTAGTGTTAATACATATGACCCATATATTCAAGAAAATACTTAAGAGTAATTGTTAGCTCTGAGACTGCAGGATGATGATAGCCAGTGCTGCTGCAGTGAACACATACTAAGGTAAAGTGTTCAGTTGAAAATAAAATGACCTAAGCGTCTACCTATTCTCCCACAGTATAAGTTAGAATCAATACGGTATGATATGATACGATACAATACTATAGAATGACCATACATCCATCCCTCTTGACCTAGGAAAGTTTCAGGCTATACTTGTTGCCCAGCTCGTGAATAATTGCCCCCATGTATTGAACTCTTCGCCTTTCCCTGTACCTGTGAAACTTCGTTGTGTAACTTAGCTACATTTCCCTATACCATGTGGAGCATACTTTTTCCAACCCTTAATTCTGGCTTTGGCCATAAACTTCCTTTAAAAAAGCCATGACTCAAACAGAGCTTGAAATAGATTACTGAATATTTTAATACCAAAACCTGAGGGTTCTTTCAGTACTTGATAGTGGCTGGAAACATTACAATTTTGACCTGAGATTCCATTTTGGGTAAGAGAAGAAATATTTGACCCCACATGCAACAAACACCCAGCTCATGTAAAACACTAGTTTTTCATGTAACTGAACACCTAAAACAGGAAAATATTGTTTTATTGGTCACCGTGAACAAGCAACAAACTATTCAAAACAGCAGAATTTGGGTAGCAGATAACAAATGCTAAGTGTATCATGTAAATTAGAAATATCACTTGATAAAACTACCTATTCCCTAAGAGGACTTGACAAAATTTCAAATGCACTATTTTATCTATCCTCAGAGCCTGGCATAGAGCCAGTACATAAGGGGTTCTTAGCAATTTTGCAAAGAATAAAAAAATGGATTACTGGGGCCAGAGGGTTAGCTCAGTGGTTCCAGTGCCGGCCTCGCAAGCGCAAGGACCTGAGTTCAATCCCCGGTGACCACACATAATGCTGGGCGTGGAGACACGCCCACCAACAATCAACGCCGCGTACCACAATGCCGGACGTGGTGGCTCACGCCTGTCATCCCAGCACTCGGGAGGCAGGGACAGGACGATTGCTGAGTTCGCGGCGGCTTGCCTGGGCACCATAGTGAGCTCAGGGCCAGCCTGAACTACAAAGTGGGACCCTGTCTCAAAAGCAAAAAAAAGAAGAGTTTGAACTAAATGATTGGTTCAGTTTTGGTCTCAAGATTTTTCTCCTAATATGGTAATAGCAATATCTTCCTCAGGCCATTATTGTAATGAAGATAAATTGGTAAAGTAAGTAATGCACATGGAAAGAATTTCTAAAGCTCCTAAATATGACATTCTCTTACTCACATTATTTTCCTTTACATAATGTAACAAAAAACAGCAAAATAATAATCTTAGGTAGGTATAATTAATGGAGCAAATGAAAGGACATTATTCTACTTCCCTAAAGCAGTAAAGCAGAAAGTGAAAGAAACTGCTACAGAAAAAGCAACAGGAGGGCTGGGGATTTAGCTCAAGTGGTATCATGCCAACCTTGGACACACAAGGACCAGAGTTTGATCGCTGGTACTGGCAAAAAAAAAAAAAAAAAAAAAAAAAAAAAAAAAAAAAAAAAAAAAAAAAAAAAAAAAAAAAAAAAAAAAAAGCAACAATTATGGAGTTGAGGCATTTTTAGACTGTAAAGAGACTCTTGTTTAACCTAGTTAAGATAAAGGGATCTTAATTGGCCTAAGGGGAACTTCTAGAGATAAAATTATGAAAACACATAAATTTGTGATGAATGTTTCTCAGAAAATGAAACCTGTGGGCATATTTAAAGAATCCACAGTATTAAAATTGCTTCTGAGTGAGACTTAAATATGAAGAAAGCACACACAAAAGTTGAACCATTAACATACAGTGATTATTGTTTATTTTCACATTCTCTCTTCTTACAATAAGGTATGTTTTTAATTAGTATATGTATCAGTTCTTGTCACAGTCATTAGTCTTATGTTTAAGTATTATTTATAACTTGTAAATGTTCTAAATCTGTTGTATCTTGATACTGATTAAAATTTTCTCATGGAGTAACTGTTACAATCATTCAACTCCTCAAGTACCCTGGATTATCCCAGAAAGTATTCCAGCATTGTTGTTCTGGAAGAAACATTCTAAGAGATGTATGTGGAAGTTTTCCAGTGCCCTACCTGGGAACTGCACACATCTCCAGTGCTATGTAAAATGAAGCAATTGTTACATATAGACTCAACTGCAAATGTGCTTGACATAGTCCAGCTCTCTGCTTTTCCCTTGCAATAACAGGGTTAAAGTTTTGTGGGGGAAAAAAAAACTATTTCTCAAAAAGAAAACTGCAGAAGTTGCTGCAACATCAAAAATCAACTTGGTTACTATTAAAATTATATTTAACAGATTGCCATATCCAAGCTTCTATTTTTCAATTGGCAATACACAGATGTGGATCTAAAGGAGGAAATGTGTGACTTTCATCTTGTCTTATTTTATGTTGATTACAAATTATATAGATGGAAGGAATAGGAAGTAAAGTATAGTGAAGGCCAAGTAAAAAAGGAGATAGCAGTTCAATGGATGAGTAAACGAATTTTGGAATTAGAAAGGCAAGTGTCCAAGTCAGAATTCCTCAGTTTACTACCTACCTGTGTGACCCCTGCCAACTGGTTTCAATTCTGTAAGTATATTTCCTGATCCTAAAAAGATTGTGAATGCTCCTGTACTGTTAAATTGTTGTGAAAATTAAGAAAGAATGTAGGGGGGCTGGAGGGTTAGCTCAGTGGTTCCGGCGCCTGCCTCACAAGCGCGAGGTTCTGAGTTCGATCACCGGTAACCACATACAATGCTGGGCGTGGAGACTCACGCCCACCAGCAATCAATACCACATACCACAGTGCCGGGCGTGGTGGCTCACGCCTGTCATCCCAGCACTCGGGAGGCAGAGACTGGAGGATTGCTGAGTTTGAGGCTTGCCTAGGCTACATCGTGAGCTCAGAGCCAGCCTGAACTACAAAGCGAGACCCTGTCTCAAAAAAAAAAAAAGAAAGAAAGAATGTAAACAGGGTTCTGGTCACACAGTCTTCATCATAATAAACATTCAAGTATTCTCAATGACCTATTATGTTATCAGCTTTCCTCATGATAATAAGCACTCACTGAACTATTAGTAGTTATCAAGTTATTATTGTCTTCATTATTTATATATTTTTATTTTTTTAATTTTTTAAAATTGATTTTATTGGCACATTTTATACACACATTATGATCAAAATCGACAGTGAGAATTTGTACAGTACATGACACAACTTAATTCTCATTTTTCCCATTCCCCCGCCCTACAACTCCCCTCCCCCTATATACATAAGCTTTGTTTCCTTTTTTTCAACCATCAAATTTTTTCTTTCCCTTCCCTACTTACCCCTCATTCCTTAAAGATGTAGCAGCGAATGACACAGACCAGGGCCACACCTAATAGAAAAAAACTCAACCTTATTTACCTGAGTTTTCATCAAGGTCCGTAGAGCATTAGCTTCTGCTTTGTAGTGGGAAAAAACTTTTTTTCAGGCTGGCCCTAAGCTCACTATGTAGCCCAGGCAAGCCTCGAACTCGGTAATCCTCCTGTCTCTGCCTCCCGAGTGCTGGGATGACAGGTGTGAGCCACCGCGTGCGGCACTGTGGTATGTGGTGCTGATTGCTGGTGGGCGTGAGTCACCATGCCCAGCATTGTATGTGGTTTCCGGCAATCGAACCAGGGACCTTGCGCTTGCTAGGCATGTGTCGGACCACTGAGTTAAATCTCCGGCCGGGAAAAACCTTTTCTTGTCAGGAATGCCAGGTGTTGAACTGGTTGGGACCTAGGTGGTTAAGCTTTGTTTTATCAACTACTGTAAGTCTATCCTCAAACATCTTGAATAACAAAAGAGGATAGCTTAGTGGTTCTGCACCTCCCTGACAGGTGCAAGGTCCTGAATTTGATCCCTGATACTACAAAAAAAAAAAAAAAAAAAAAAGGAGAATAGTGAAAGTAATTCTGAAAGTCACCTTCTATAGAAAGACCATATTTTATTTTTAATTTTTATTATTTTTATTCTAATTTATGTATGTATATGTATATGTGTATTTATTGAGAAAAGGTCTTGTTTTGCAGTTCAGGATGGCCTTGAACTTACTATGTAGCCCTGGGTGGACTCAAACTTGTGGAGATCTTCCTGTCTCAGCCTCTCAAGTGTATTTTTAAATTTTCATCAGGACATATTTATAGTACACAATGATTATATTCATTGCAGGTAATCGATATGTGTCTATAGCAGATCTCTTTTCTTCTTTTTCCCATTTTTCTTCCACTCTTATTTTGCCAGCACTGGTGGCATGTCCCTTTAAGACATAGAGTACTTTTGTCATAAACACATTCTTTTGAGAACAATCTGGAAAGGAAGTATTCTCACCAGACCGCGGGCGGGGCCACTTTTTTAAATGGCGGAGGGGGGAGTGAAATAGAGGAAAAGAGATTATAGATGCTGAGGTGGAAGGAAGTGAATAGTAGCAGTACCTGCAGTGGAGTTTTAAAAATCTCGTGCTTCTCTTAGCCTCCGTCACCCCTAGGCGCTGGTGATTGGTGGCATTTTATTACGGTTTCTCTGAACTTCCCCCCTTTGCTTGGTCGCTCCCAAGTAGCGAACTTAAAGCAAGGCTTGCGAGGCTTGCATAGCGCGATGCAGGCTGGTGAGGCGAGGCTGGAGATCGTCATGGCTGCGGAGCAGCTCCACGTAAAAGTCTATTTTATGAGCCGAAACAGAAGATGGAACTGCACAGGTACGGGGCAAGTCTCAACCGCTTATGTTGAGGAGCTCCAGGGCATCTTTATCTTTGTTCGGTCCGAGTCAGACGACTCAATGATTTTAAAGTCCGAAATAGAAGTAGACAAGCTCTATCGGAAGAAATGGGGTACGTTCATTATTTGGTCTGAAAGTGACGTTAGTAGAGCTCTTAGTTTCCAAGACCCGGAAGGCTGTCAGAAAATCTGGGAAGAAATCTGCCAAGTTCAAGGTAGAAACCCAACAATGGACGTCACTCAAGAGTTTTTAGACGAAACTGAGCAATTTGATGAACTGTTAGAAACCACCAATCTTATTGAGACGCCTAACTTCGAACTCAGTACAATTGGTCACCTTGCTGAGTTCTTTAATTCGTATTTTGTTTCGCCTGCCCAAAGGGAAAGGCTGACTTTGATCTTGGAAAATGGGGAATATATTAAAAAATTACTGCAGCTATTCCAAATCTGTGAAAATCTACAGAATACCGAAGGGTTACATCATTTGTATGGCATCATTAGAGGAATCTTATTCCTCGATAAGCCTCCTCTGTTTGAGATTATGTTTTCTGATGAGTGTATTATGGATGTGGTCGGATGCCTTGAGTACAACCCTTCTGTGCCTCAACCAAAAAAACATAGACAATTCATTACTCAAAATGCAAAATTGAAGGAAGTTATACCAATAACAAACTATGAACTTAAGCGAAAGATACATCAGATGTACCGAGTACAGTACATTCGTGATATTCTTTTGCCTACACCATCCATATTTGAAGATAACCTTCTTCCTTCTCTTTCAAATTTTATTTTCTACAACAAGATTGAGATAGTCAACCTGCTGCAGGAAGATAACATGTTTTTGTCTGAAGTATTTACCCAGTTAAAAGATAAGACCATAGATGATGATAAACGGCATGAGCTGCTGTTTCTCTTAAAGGAATTCTGTGAATTTTCCCAGACATTATATCCTCAAAGCAAAGATACATTACTTAAGGCATTGATAAAAGTGGGAGTTCTTCCTGCTCTTAAGAGTGTCATGAGCATGCATGATTTTCAAGTCAAGACAGCTGCTACAACAATATTTACTTATCTGGTGGAGTACAGTCCATCTGTAATCCGACAGTTTGTAATGACTGAAATCGAGACCAAAGATGACAAACTCCTAATTAATGTAGTAATTGAACAGATGATCTGTGATACTGATCCTGAACTTGCAGGTGCTGAGAACTTGTTAGAACCTATGTGTTGTCTACTCGACCCCAATACTATGTTGATATCGCCGTATGAATATGAAAGGAGCAAATTTCTAAATTTCTTCTATAAACATTGCATGCATAACTTGGTAGCACCACTTTTATCCACCACTGCAAAAGACAAAGATGAAGGGGAAGATAAATTTGGACCTGATGAAAACAAAAACTGCCTCGATAATTATCAAACAGCACGATTGCTCAGTTTAATTTTAGAACTATTCACATTCTGTGTACAACATCACACATTTTATATAAGAAACTATATCTTGAAGAAAGACTTGCTAAGAAATGTATTGATGGTGATGAGTTCAAAGCATACCTTCTTGCTCTTGAGTGCTGTTCGTTTTATGAGACAGATGATTGACCTTAGAGATGAACATTATAATCGTTACATCATCAAGGGAAATCTATTTAAACCAGTTGTGAATGCTTTTTTGGCTAATGGACATCGGTACAATATGTTAAATTCAGCCATTATTGAGTTATTTGAGTGTATAAGTGTGCAAAATATCACGTCTCTTGTTGCACATGTAGTTAAAAACTTTTATAAGGACTTTGAATTGATTGAATACGTTCAGACATTCAAAACATTGAAAATTAAATATAAACAAAAAAAAGCCAAAAGAAGACATAGAAGGAAGACTTCACGATCTGTTCTATATGAAGCCATGGAGGTGAAGGAAGAAAGAGAAGGAGATATGCCACCAATGAGAAAAACATCAAGTGGTGATGAAAAATTTATGGAGGCTCAAAGCACAAAAGAAAATGAAGAGATGGTAGACCACCCCAAAATAACATCTTTTGGTGCCATCAGATTTCCTTCATCTTGTTCTGAGGGTGCTGGGAATATGATGAGTATTCCACACAGTAGCAAGGTAGTGAAACTTGTGGATTATGCTGGTGATGACGATGAGGAAGAGGAAGAAGAAGAGGAGGAAGAAGAGGAAGAGGAAAAAGAGGAAGATGAAGAAGAGGGAGAGGACGAAGAAGAAGAGGGAGAGGACGAAGAAGAAGAGGGAGAGGAAGAAGAAGAAGAAGAAGAAGAAGATGATGATGATGATGATGATGATGATGATGAACCATCCCCCACCAAAAGACTTCATCTGAGCCCATTAAGTCACTACGGGAAGCCCTCAACTTCTGGTTCAGCTCATATTTTGTAAATGTCTACATGCTAAAAACTGAATGTAAAATATTTCTCATGTGGACTTCTACAAATGTATGAGTACCAAATATGAATTAAAAGGGTTTAATTTGGGCAAGAAAAAACTTCTCGTAGTATACACTTATAATACAAAAGTAACCAGTGTCTCAATGATTACTTCTTACCACTTACTAATTTAGGAGGATAAAAGAGGCTAACAAAATAACATGGGTTTAGAAACAATTGTAAAAGTTCATTTGGGTTGTTTACAATATTAATTGCATAAAGGGTCTAGCTACAATATGCTTTCTGTTATCTTTTTTATTAGTAAATGCTTACAGTACTGAATATTCACATTTCTTTGGGGGTATTGGTAACAAGGTCAACTGTAAAAATAATACAGTTAGGTATTTTGAGCATTTTTAAGATTTTGCAAAAATTGTACATATTGGGCCGGAGGGTTAGCTCAGTGGTTCCGGCGCCTGCCTCGCAAGCGTAAGGACCTGAGTTCGATCCCCGGTTACCACATATAATGCTGGGCGTGGTGGCTCATGCCTGTAATCCCAGCACTCGGGAGGCAAAGACAGGAGGATTGCTGAGTTCGCGGCGGCTTGCCTGGGCACCATAGTGAGCTCAGGGCCAGCCTGAACTACAAAGCAAGACCCTGTCTCAAAAAAAAAAAAAATTGTACATATTATTAGAGGAAAACGTATATTCATGTATCTAAAAAAAGATGAATAAAAAATGTGCACTTCTTAATGCAACTTTTTAAAAAGTAAAATTAGAGCCGGGCGTGGTGGCTCACGCCTGTAATCCCAGCACTCGGGAGGCAGAGGCAGGAGGATTGCTGAGTTTGAGGCTTGCCTGGACTACATAGTGAGCTCAGAGCCAGCCTGAACTACAAAGTGAGACCCTGTCTCGAAAAAAAAAAAAAAGTAAAAGTAGGTATTTTGGGCATTTTAAGATTTAGCAAAATTCTTATGAATGATTAGAGAAAAGAGTATAATCATTAATTTAGAAAAAGATGTATGAGTACAAAATGTGCATTTCTTAATGCAACTTTTAAAAAATCAGTTCATGGGACCAGAGATTTAGCTCAGTAGTTCTGGCGCCTGCCTCGCAAGTGCAAGATCCTGTGTTTGATCCCTGGTAACCACATACAATGCTGGGCATGGTGACTCATGCCCACCAGCAATCAATACCACATGCCATAGTGCCGGACGTGGTGGGTCACGCCTGTAATCCCAGCACTTGGGAGGCAGAGACAGGAGGATTGCTGAGTTCGAGGCTTGCCTGGGCTACATAGTGAGCTCAGGGCCAGCCTGAACTACAAAGCGAGACCCTGTCTCAAAAAGAAAAAAAAAGAAAGATGGCTGTATTAAAGAGTACATGAAAATGAACTTCTGAAAATAAGTTCCAGAAAAAAGTTCAGAAGTTTTATTTTTAGAGGAGCAAGTTAACTGAGTTGATTTCACTGGGAATCATTTAAATTTAAAAACTTTTTTTCCCTTTTTTGAAGATCCTGAGTGAATGTTAATATAAGCCATTAGCTTCTTTGTGTAGACAGGTGGTGTATTTTTTTGTAGGACAGATATTTATTTTGTATTTTAAAATACCACCATATTTGTTTTGTATTTGTAGTATTTATACTGAACTATAAAATTCAAGAGTTAAAATATGACCTTGTAACTCTAACAATAAAAGAAACCAATCAAATTTACTATTCTGCCAATGGAAGGGACAACTTATGCACAATTAAGAGACTGCTTTGTAAAACCTAGAAAGACTATATTCTTAAAACAACAAGGAGTAATTTCATTAGATATAAGGTCTACTAAAGTGCTGATATAACCTAAGAAAACATACATGTTGCAGAGGACAAGACAAGGAACTGTATTTTTACACTTCTCAAGCAATTCGAGTTAAATTTTGTAATGATATTATTCATGTTGTGATTGTGTGTCACAAATTTTGTTAGAAAAGTGTTTTGTGTTTTTCTTCTTGTTAAACTATTGTAGGGACAGTTGTCCATAATACATCCATATGGTTTTGTTTTGAGAAAAATACCTTGAAATCTGTATTGTGGTGGGTGCTTCCTTGGTTCTTTAACAGCACAACTATTTACAATGAGACCAAGAAAAAATTTTGTTTTAATATTATTTCTTGCATATTCTTTTCCTATCTGCTAGTTTAACCTGCCATAAAAATGGAAATGTTTAAGAAAATAAAATAACATGTACATTTCTTTCTGTATTTTCCCAAGTGAAATTGTAAGGAAAGTAAAAATTAGACATGTTTAATGTACAGTGAATGTTAAATAAATGTGAAGAAGATGAAAGGAGAAGTGTCTCATTGAGCACTGTAATCTCAGTGTACCCTTTTCCAGTCTCAGCTGTTTAATGGTAGGAGAACCACCATGACAAGGAAATAGGTGAAAAGGCAAATTGCCTGTCACATGGTATAACCTGCTATTAAGAGAACATTTAAGAGGGCAACAAATCACAGAA
Source organism: Thryonomys swinderianus (assembly GCA_004025085.1). Classification (NCBI taxonomy): domain Eukaryota; kingdom Metazoa; phylum Chordata; class Mammalia; order Rodentia; family Thryonomyidae; genus Thryonomys; species Thryonomys swinderianus. Next base: position 31,111 of record PVIC010005186.1, read on the forward strand.
GAGCAATCCTTACTATTTACACATGGAGTGAAAAATTAACTAAAACCTTCAGTCGTTCTAGCTGTAGTGTGTGTAGATAACAAATCAAGAACATTTAATTTCATCATTAAGCTTTTTGGAAGTTATTGAGAGGAACTTTAATTAGGTTACTAATGTTAGACAAAGAAGGAACAATTTGATATTGCCCTGTGTTTACTATACAATCTAGGCAGGTATTTTTGGCAAAGTGCCCTGGATTCATCAAGTTTTTGGCTTTTAATACATAACTTTAAATACATACCAGTAATTCTTACAGTTTAGTGCCTTTCGAAGCATACTAAATAGGAAATGGTAATGTAGTAGATTAAGTAAGCTTCATATTCAGACATATGATGATGGAAATTCTGACACAATTCCATGATTATCTCTCTAACATTTTCTATGGCAATTTACTTATTTTCCCCACTACTTAAAATTTTCCATCTTGCCATAAAAAATTAGACATTGCATGTAAATTAGTCATAACATATTTAGTACTCAAGGAGTAGCTTTTAAAATGCACTATCAAGCTTTATATGGTTGTACACACCTATAATCTCAGCAGTCTATGGGGTTGGGGCAGCAGGGTCATGAGTTCAAGTCTAGCCTGCACAACTGTAGCGACTTAGACCTTGTCTCAAAAAACATTACACAGAGCTGGAGATGTAACATAGTGCTAAGGCTTTGGATTTGATCCCCAGAAATCCAAAATGAACAAATTAGGAAAGCAAATAAAGTCATTATCAGTGGCAGTATGTTTTTTTTTTCCCCACTAAGACTATAAGGGACAAATATAGCCATACCCATTTATAGCATTAGCTGTGCTCATAAATTTGTAGTAATACAAGTTCTGGATCAAATTGATGGCAATAAAGAAAAATGAGTTCAGATCACTTCTTGGGCTTTTGATTAAGATCAAGTGTAAAAATGAGTTTGGCTGGCAGAGTTTACATGTAAACTCTGTTTTGCTGAGACACAACTGAGGTAAAAAAGGAAGACATTTAGGTGGATGGATACCTGGCAGGTTAACCAAAAAACGAAAGTGATACGGGAAGAGAGATGGGCAAGAAGTAAAAATTCCAAACAGCGTCAGATCATTAGGCTTGTTCCCTCTATGCCTCGTTCCAGAAGGCAGTACAATGTATCCTTAAGTAACAGACCAAGTGTGCTTTCCCTGAAGCAACTGAAGTAACAGACAAAGCTGAGGACCATTGGTGGGGGTGAGGGGGCGACCGGGTAGATATAAGAGATGGAACATAGTTAGAGAGCTTTAGATTACTGGGAACATGCTTTTGAAGGCATTAGGCATCAGTTCCTTCTTTCTCTCATCTGGTTTCTGACTCTGAGATGAGTTCTGCTCCACCATGTGCTCCCGGCCATGATGTGCTGCTTTGCCACAGCTCTACAAGCCACAGTACTAGGGCAACATAGGCAAGAAATCATGGATGGAGAGATCTGAAATTGTGGTTCAAACTGAAGTTGCTTTGTCCCTCCCTTTAAGTTTATGGGTACATTGTAGTTATACATTACGATTACATTTATCTTGGAGGATTTTCATGGCATATCTCTGTTTTGTTTTTTCTCCATTCTCCTCCTACCATCCCCCTTATAAAAACTTCATTTCCATTATTTCCTTCTTTCTGCATATTTTTTCTTCCCTACATTCCAGTCCCCACTCTTGCACTTCCTCTACGCTTTTGGACCTTTACTTCCTATTTTACATTATCTATATACATTTTGATCCTCATTTACTCTTGCTGTTTCTCACACCAAATAAATTATCTGGTATTTAAACGTGTGTTCTACTTATTTGACTTAAGCATATGACCTCAATATATATCCGTTTAGCTATAAATGTAAGTCATGTATCATTTTTCCTGGCACAGAGGTCAAGCTACATGCCACCTGGGACACCAGCAACCAGGGCACAGAGGCTCAGCAAGGCGCCCACAGGGATGCCAGAATACTGGCACAGAGAACCAAAGAAAGCACTATCCGGATACACCTAGGGAACGTAGAGCCAGCCACAGCCCGCAGGGACACCAGCACCCCTTACACAAGGCTGAGTCAGAGGCCTGCAAGCTCATCAGCACCCCAGGGACAAGGGTATAGCAACAGGCCCATAAGGACATCAACACCACGCGCACAGGCCCAGCCAGAGGCCTACAAGGTCATCAGCACACAGGGCACCAAGGCACTGCCACAGGCCCACACTCAAGGCACACTGGCTCAGGCAATAGCTCACTGGACAAAAGCACCCCAGGCACAGAGGCCTAACCAGAGGCCCAAACGGACACCAACTCCTACAGCACAGAGGCCCAGCCAGAGAAGAATCCATAGACCAACAGCCCCAGCACAGTGTCTTAGCCAGAGGCCTCCTGGAATGCTAGCGTCCTGGGCTCATAGCAAAGGCCAGAAACCTGCCGGAACAACAGCAGCCAGAGTGCAATAGCTGGGCCATAAGCCCACCTGGCCACCAATAAGGTGGGCGCACACAGACAGGAAGAGGCCAGCCAGGACCAAAGCACAAGGGGCAGAAGAGGACTGGTCAGGCACCTGACAGTACACCAGGACCCTGTACAAACGGCACACCAGAGCCCTGTTGGGACATTAGCACCCCGGGGCAGAGAGGTCCTGAAGGAGGTGCACAGGGACAATAGCACTCCAGACACAGTCCCAAAATGCAGAGCACAGGAACAGGAACACAAGACTACCAAAAACACAGGCCCTGCAAAAAGCCCACCAAGACACGAGCATCCCAAAACACTGGCCCAGCCAGAATCTTGCGGGCAAAAGAGCTTCCCAGGCACAAAAGTCCAGCAAGACACTTGCAGGGACAACAGCACTCTGGAAACGGTCCCCAAACACAAACTGCAGAATAACGAGCTTCCCAAAAACACAGGCCCAGGCACAGAGGTATAGCTAGAGACCCATTGTAACATCAATACCCTGTGTGGAGAGGTCCACCCAGAGGCCCGCAGGGACACCAGCATCCCAGACACACAAGCCCAGCCAGTCCACATCCAGATACCTGCACAGCAGGCACAGAGGCCCAGCCAGACAAGAGAGCCCTGTCTGGACAACAGCACCCAGGGCACAGAGGTTGGAAGAGGCCTGCAGGGACATCAGACGCCCATCAAGACACCAGCACCTGGGGCACAGAGCCCTAGCAAGAAGCCCACAGGGAAAAGTGAGCCGAGGGCACAAGGCCCAGTCAGATGCCTGTAAGGTCATTGGCACCCTGGAGAAAAGGTAAAGCAATAGTCGCGCCCCAACTGCAGCACCCTGGGCACAGAAGCCCAGGCAGGCCTGCTGAAACAGCTGCATCCCGGGCACATAGGTCCAGCTAGAGGCCCGCAGGGATAACTGAACCCCCAAAACACAGGTTCAGCGAAAGTCCCACTATCACACCTGTACCTCGAAAACACAAGCCAAGGCAGACGCCCCCTGGGACAGTAGCACCCAGTCACCGAGGCTCAGCCAGATGCTGGCAGGAACCCCTGCATACCGGGTACAGAGGCCCAGCAAGAGCCTGGTCCGCACACCAGCAGTCAGGACATACAAGTTGCTGGAGGCCTACAGGTACAGTAGAAGCCTAGGCACAGAGTCCTACTCACATGCCTGCTGGCAACACCAGGACTCTATGCAAGAGACTGAGCTAGCGTCCTATTTGGACACCAGCACCCAGGGGACACAGGGTCAGTGCGAGGCCTGGAGTGTCACCAGCACCCCAGGCACAAGACCCAGCCAGAAGCCTGCAAGGTTATCAGCACCCAGGGCACAAAGACCCAGCCAGAGGCAGGCCCCAGGGATAACTGCATCCCAGGCACACCAGCTCAGGCATTGTCTCATCTGGACAAAAGCACCCCAGGCATAGAGGCCTAGCCAGAGGCCCAGGCAGACACCAACTCCCCTGGCACAGATGCCCAGCCAGAGAAGAGACCATAGACCAATACCCTGGGCACACAGTCTCAGCCAGAGGCCCCTTGGAACCCAAGCATCTCAGGCTCACAGTACCGGCCAGAAGCCTGCTGGGACAACAGCACCCAGAACAAAAAGACTGGTTCAGAATCCTGCCGGACACCAATAATAAGCGCACACAGACCCGGCAGGGGGCCCACCAGGACAACAGAACAAGGGACAATGAAGACCAGCTGGCACCAGACAGTACACAACCACCCTGTGCACACCGGGCCTGCCAGAGCCCTGTCCAGTCACCAGGCCCCCGAGCACAGAGGCCCTGCAAGAGGCCCGTGGAGACACCAGCACTCCAGACACCATCCCACAATGCAGACGGCAAGAACACAAGATTCCCCAAAACACAGGCCCTGCCAGAGGCCCACCAGGGCACGAGCACCCCCACAACGCAGACCCAGCCAGAATTATGCTGAGACAACAGTGTACCTGGCAGAGAGGTCCAGCAAGATGCCCGTATGGACACCAGCACTCTGGACATAGTCCTAAAACACAGGATCATAACCTCCCTGAAAACACAGGAAAGTCAGAGATCCACAAGGACACCACACCCTAATAGCACAAGCCCAGCCAGAATCTTGAGGCAACAGCAGGACCCCCCACACAGAGCCCAGCTAGTGGTCCAGCCAGAGACCCACTATAAGATCAGCACCCTGTGCGGAGTGGCCCAGCAAGTGGCTCATAGGGACATGAGAACCGTGGGCACACGGGCCCAGCAACAGGCCCGCAGGGACACAAGATCTCCCAAAACACAGGTCCAGTGAGACACCTGGCACCCCGAAAACAAAGGCCGAGCCAGAGGCCCACCAGGACATGAGTACCCCAAGACACAGGCACAGCCTGAATGCCAGAGGTACAGCACCACCCCAGGCACTGAAGTTCAGCAAGAGGCCCACAGGCAAATTAGCACTCCATGCACAAAGGCACAGCCAGACGCCCACAGGGACACTGGTACCCCATCACACAGGCTCAGCCACAAGCCCAACTGGAGAAAAGCACCCTGGGCACAGAGACACAGCCAGAGGCCCCCTAGGATACCAGTATTCCGGGCACACATGGCCCGCCAGATGCCACTCTGATAAGCAGCACCCCAGACAGCAAAGCTCAGCCAGAAGCCCACTGTGACCCCAGCACCCCTTGTGCACACAGGACTGAGTAGAAGCCTGCTGGAACTATAGCACCTGGAACAAAAAGGTCAGGCCAGAATCCTGCCCGGACACCAGAAACTGGGGCACACAGACCAGGCAAGAGGCCTGCCCAGACAATGGTACCTGGGGCAAAGAGTCCCCGGCCAGCTACCACTGGTATACCAGCACCCTGTGCACACAGACCCCACCAGAGCCCTGTCTGAACCTCAGCACCCTGGGCACAGAGGCTCAGCAAGTGGCCCACCAGGACACCAGCATCCTGGGCACAGAAGTCCAGACAGAAATCGGTCTGAATACAAGCAGCCCGAACAGACAGGCCCACTCAGACTCCTGCCTATACACCAGCATCTAGAGCACACAGGCTGGCCAGAGGCCTGTCTGGACAATGGTACCCCCGGCACACACGCCCAGCCAGAGGGATGCAGGGTCACCAGCACTCCGAACAGGAACGCTTAGCCAGGGGCCCTCAGGGACATGGCACCTCAGCCACAGGCCTCTCTAGAAGCCCTCTAGGACACCAGCACCCCAGGTGCATAGGCCCAGTGAGGCCCCCTGGGACAGTAGCAGTGCAGGTGCACATGCCCAACCAAAATAAAGTTCTTATCTTAAAGATTTTACCTTTATGAATTGATTATCTCGGGGATTTTTCATAATGCTGTAAAGCTAATAACAAGATGTTGGTTAATCTCAGATGGTGAAAGTTTGCCATCCCAGTGTCACAGTCACCGTGTTTAGGGGAGAGAGACACGGTAATAATTCCTGACTCCTACCCAAAAAAAGTACAGTCTCAAACCTACGCATGAAACAAAGTCTTCAAAATAGGTCAGATCCCAGACATGAGCCAAGTACAAAGGTTGATAATCCTAGCAGGTAAGCCTTCAGGTTCGTAGTTTAGTCAAAGTCAGTGAGCCTAGTCCTTGTGTTGAAGAATCCACTGAAGTGTATTCAAATCCAGGCTGCTGCTTGTGCTGGAGGGCATATTAGTGTAGTTCATGGAACTAGCTAAGAGTAGGGCTGGAGATGACATCTGGATGATGTGACGCATGTGTGTTCATACGGGGCAAAGAGTGGAACTGTGGCCTTTATGTATGTGGCAGTGGGAAAGCTGGAGCTGGCTTATGCCCTCTCACCTCTGACAGAACTCTTCATAAAGTAAATGGTCAGTGCTGTCTCATCAGGGAGGGCAGAACTCTCAGTCACCAACCTGAAGGGACTTACAACGTGTGCAGACAGCTGCAGTGGAATGTTTTCCTCGGGGAGAAGGTTTCTGAGGCAGTTCTAATAGAGACAGGTCAGTCACGCTTCTCCTTCCTCTGTACAATATTAGGCACAAGGTCGTTGCTCTTCCTCCAAATATGTGCTCTCTGAGTTTTTCATTCAAGTAAATATAACCTTGACTTTATTCCTTTTCAATCATACTGTGCATACATCCAAACTTCTTATACAAGATAAGCAAAATTAACTTTGAATATTGTTCTGCCACAGGAAGTACCAATCGGGTTGGCACGGGAAAAAGAATATCCATGACTCTTAGGAATGGTTGGGACACAGTCCTAAATTTTAAAAATCAATTTATGTATTTTTTTTACCCCTTTAGTCTAAACAGTAGCAGAGGGACGTCCAAGAGGGAGTGACACTCTCCTGGGCACTGCCAGTTTCAGCATGTAAATTATATTATTTTGATGTAGTGTTTCTCACCTTCACCAGTGTTCACATACTGGCCCAGATAATTCTGTTATAAGGGGTGCACTATGCATGGGAAGATAGTGAGCAGCACCTGTGAGCCATACCTACTACACACCAGCAGCACAAGCTCAGCTGTGATTAGCCAAAAATTATCAGAGCAGGAGACAGTGGCACACGGCTATCAGCTCAGCACTGGGGAGGCTGAGGCAGAAGGACCGCTGCAAGTTTGAGCCTGAGCTATGTCATGAATTCAAAGCCAACCTGACTGGCAGAGTGAAACCTGTGTCAAAGATGTATCCAGAAAACTTTATATAGCCTTTGAAGTGATCAAAATCGCCCTTAATTGTGATCCAATTGTTTAATAATGAGTGGAGCTTAACTTTTGGGCTTGTTTTACCTTACTGAGATTGACTCCTATTCCAGTAGACTGACACATCCTCTGTGCTTCCCTTATATTTGAAAGACCCAATTGTATACAAAGGATAGATACATAACACAATTCCATGAAAGCAAAAGTGGGCCTTGCTTAGAATCACAGAGCTCTTGCTTCTGGTTTTTATTACAGACACAGGGAGCCATGGCATCTTGACACTCGTATTTATGTCATCTTTCGAAAATACGGTTCACAGTCCGTCACTGTTGAATAGGTCCCCTCAAAAATCATATGTTGAAGTCTTACCCCATCAAAACCTGAATGTGATTGTGCTTTGTTAGTCTCTAAAGAGATAGTTGAGTTAAAATGAGGTCATTGACGTGAGTCTTAATCCATCCTGACTAGTGTCTATAAATGAAGATACAGACACAGATACACATGGAGGGAAGGCAATGCAAACTGCAAGGGAGAAGGAGGTTGTCTACAAGGAAAGGAGAGAAGTTTTAGAGTAGGGCAATGCTGTGGCCATCTCGATCTCAGACTCTCCACATTCAGAACTGTGAGGAAATTAATGTCTGTTGTTTAAGCTGCTGGCATATAACAATTTGTTCTAGCAGGATGGCAAACTCATACAACCACATGATAGGAAATAATTTAGTGAGAATTGAAAAATACATACCCTGTAAATACCACACAGTTTAATGACAGACAACACAAAATGAGATATGGCAAGAGCTATTCCATATCAAGCACATATTACATGTCACGCACACTGTCCTAAGCAGAATCCCCACATTAGCTCTAATTTCACACTGAACCCGCAAGCTAAGTGTGGTGCCCATGAGAATGTGTTTATAAAAAAGGGTGTAATCAAATGAAGGCCCAAACCCTGTGCTCTTGATAGAGGCTTCAGTCAAGGCGGAGCCTCCCCAGGGGCACCGGAAGGAGGCTTCCTTTAGTCCAAATGCTCCTTTGTGCCTTGAGTTAATTAATCCCCCCAGGGAGAACGACATGGAGAGTCAGTCGGCAGGGCATCGTCACAGCAGAGCAGAGCAAGGAGACAGCTGCAACTCCAGAGCTCAAGAGCTGCTTGGCTTTACGCTTTCAGCTTCACAACAAAGATGGCTCTACTAGAAGGTTGCAGCGTTCTTTAGTTCACACCAGTGGCAGTGTCTTATCAGTGCACCAGGCCACGGTGAGACTGAACATCTGCTGCGTAACCTTGTGCACACTGTGCATGTACAGTGCGTGTGTTTAACGGTGGCCAGTTAAGGGCATGTCCCTGAGAGTAGAGTGGTGTCCGGTGCACTTACGTCTCCTGGGCCTTTAGGGTAATTATAAGTAGTGGCCCGCTACAGGACACCGAAAGATCCAAATAAGCAAAAGAATCCTAAAAAAGGAAATACTGTAGCTCACAAGCTGCTAGATATCTGAAACATGAGTTTGTATTTTCTAAACTCAAAGAATGAATTTCAGAAACAATGGAGGTTAAGAATAAGGAATACTTGGGCCGGAGGGTTAGCTCAGTGGTTCCGGCGCCTGCCGCGCAAGCGCAAGGTCCTGAGTTCGATCCCCGGTAACCACATATAATGCTAGGCGTGGAGACACACCCACCAACAATCAACACCGCATACCACAATGCTGGATGTGGTGGCTCACGCCTGTAATCCCAGCACTCGGGAGGCAGAGACAGGAGGATTGCTGAGTTCGCGGTGGCTTGCCTGGGCTCCATAGCAAGCTCAGGGCCAGCCTGAACTACAAAGCAAGACCCTGTCTCAAAAAAAAAAAAAAAAAAAGATAAGGAATACTTATTGAGGGAAAGACAGCTCCTGCCTGAGAAGGACAGGAGGGGACACCCAGAAAGTGGGTTGTCTGCCCACCCCACTTTCCAAAGGTGTTTTATTTAGCAAAGCCATGAGGCAAGGAGGGTACAAGGTGGGAGAAAACTATAGTCAACTAATAATGTCCAGTGGAAAATTACAGGGTGGGTATAAGGTGGGGAAAAAACTGATATAACATCAAATTCAAAAGCTTCTGTCCAGTAAAGGAAACAACTGACAGGGTGAAGAGTCAGCCTGCAGACTCGATACAAATTTTGCCAGCTACTTTTCAGAGGACAATATTTAGAAAATGTAAAGAACTCAAAAATTAAGATCCCCGAAATGAAAAACCCCATCAAAAACTGAGCAAATGAAAGGAATAGACACTTCTCAGAAGTGAAATGGCCATAAACACATGAAAAAAATGTTCAACATCTCTGTCTGTTCGAGAAATGCAATTTAAAACTACACTGAGAATCCTCCTTACTCCAGAAAAAATAGCTACCATCAAGAAGTTAATAATCAGTGCAGGGCATGATGGCTCACGCCTGTTATCCCAGCACTCGGGAGGCAGAGACAGGAGGATTGCTGAGTTCGAGGCTTGCCTGGGCTCCATAGTGAGCTCAGAACCAGCCTGAACTACAAAGCGAGACCCTGTCTCAAAAAAAAAAAAAGTCAAATAATAACAAATATCGGATGCTTCCACTTTAGCTTTACTTTGGGCCTCCAGCGGGACTCTGCTGGACTCAGACTTCCTCATAGCTTAAGGCCTCCCCCAGCCACCTCCAACTCCCTCTCTGTTGTCTCTCCCTGACATTCTCCCCAGCAAAATCTCTGCATGCAGGAATCCTCCCCTGAGAGCTGCATCTGGGAAAACTTGGTGAAACACAGTGTGTGTAGAATCTGCTTTGCAGAAGGAACAGGCACACACGTGTGTGTGCTCAGAATTACATTCCTATCACATGGGAATATATGCATGTACAATTTTGTCTGACTGCAGGTTTTTCCCCAGCATATAACATGTCTTAAAATCTGTATTGAAAAGGGCTGGGGATTTAGCTCAAGTGGTACCGCACCTACCTTGGAAGCAAAAGGGCCCGAGTTTGACCACCGGTACCACCAAAAATAAAAAATAAAAATAAAAAAAATCTGTATTGAAAATATTTTCAATGTTAGACATCTGGAACCTTGATGATCATATGCCTAGGTGTAGATTTTTTTATATCACAGCCATTAAGAGTCCTGTATACCTCATTTATCTGTATGTCCAATATTTTATTTTTCCTGTGAGGTTTTCTGTCATTATATCTCTGAACAGGTTTTTTTGTTTGTTTGTTTTTTGTTTTTTGTTTTTTTTTTTTGAGACAGGGTCTCGCTTTGTAGTTCAGACTGGCCCTGGGCTCACTATGGAGCCCAGACAAGCCTCCAACTCAGCAATCCTCCTGTCTCTGCCTCCCGAGTGCTGGGATTACAGGCATGAGCCACCACGCCCGGCACTTGAACAGGTTTTTTTATGTCTAAAAATATGGAACACTTCATGAATTTGTGTGTCATCCTTGCACAGGGGCCATGCTAATCTTCTCTGTATCATTCCAACATGTGCTGCCGAAGCGAGCACAATATTTTAAATGTTAAAACCACTAGATCCACCTCTCTTTTATATTTATTAACAGAGTAGAAATATGAAGTCAATATATAAGAAATTCCAGAACTATAAAGAGTAACAGTGTCTACCTTTTGGCTTTACCCATACTTCCAAAGGTACTATTTAGTTTACAGTGCTTGAATTCTTCTCCATAAAACAGATTTTGCCAACAATTGTCATCACACATACCACAGGAATTGCTAAAGGAATAATGGTGAAGTTTTTAATCTTATCTTTGAATTTAAAAGAAGTAAAATGGCTTACTTTTAGTACATTGCAAGCACTGTGCTCAGTACCATATGTAGGGAAGGAAATTTAGACAATAGCAATGGAAGCCCGGGTTATTATTTCTGCTTAGGTATTTTCCATGTAAGAATTTAGTTACACTTATAAGTATATCCGCCATATGTGTCCATTTAGCTACAAATGCCTCCAATTCATCATTCCTTATGGCTGAGTAGTATTCCATTTTTTTTAAATCCACATCTTCTTCATCCAGTCTCCCATTGATGGGCATATGGACTGTTTCCAAGATTTAGCTATTACACACTGTGCTACTATAAACATGGGTGCACATATGTCACTGTGGTATAGTACTTCTAATTTTTTTGTGAATATACCAGCAGGGAAATAGCAGGGTCAAATGGAACATCTAATCCGAGATTTTTGAGGAGTTTCCATTTTTATCTCCACGGTGGTTGCACCAGTCTACATTCCCACCAGCAGTGGAGGAGGGTTCATTTCTCCCCACAGTTTCACCAGCATCTGTTGTTGGTTGAATTCTTAATAGCAGTCATTCTTTTTGGAGTGAGATGAAATCTCAGTATCGTTTTCATCTGCATTCATTACTGTGAAATAGGAAGAAAATGCTCAAAGGGAAGAAGGAACTGCACGGAGGCAGGGGAAATCAAAGAAGAGAAAGAAAAATGTGATGGTAAAAAGGAAAAAATGGTAACAAAGCTTATGTATATGGGGATAGGGGTTGAAAGGAGGGCAGGAAAATGGGAAAAAAGTAAGACTCAAGATATATCATGTACAGGTACAAATTCTCAATGATAAGTGTAATCATAACGTATTCCTAAAATGTACCAATAAACTCAATTTATTATGAAAAATCAATCAACAAAAAGAAAACTAAGACAGAAAACTATAAAAAGCTTTTAGCTACATATTTGAGGAAAAATTAGCAATAAGGGTTTACTTAATTTCCTCAAATTATTTCAGCCCCCCTGAAGAATGATAGCTAGAAATAGAAATTCTGTACTATTTTAGAAACCTAGAAATTAAATATCTTCTATTTCTGAGCATATAAACTGGGTTTTCTAGCCACTAGACATGTATCAACTCATGTTCCTTGCTAGCTTTCCATTGTACTCAGTATTTGTTTTCCTTTTCCTTTTATTGCACTGGAAGTTATTCTTTTTATTTTAACCTGGTAGTTACTTTCAAATTGTAACATGCATGCTTCATTTTGTACAGTCTAAATTTGTTTAGTTATTTAAAGTCTTAGCTGATAAACAAAACACAAGTACTGCACATATAATGGAGAATCCTTAATGTTTGATGCATGTACACATGCAATATTTCACTTAGATGAAAGATATTTCTTTAAATATTCCTCAATTCTTTGCGGTGAAAACTCAAAGCTTTTCTTCTAACTTTTTGAAACGCACAAGACACAGTTGCTATCTAGAGTCAGCATACTGTGTAATAGTACCCTGAGGCTTCTTGTTCCTATCTAACTGTAACATAATACTTACTGATCAAAGTTTCGCTTTTTCCCTCTCCACTATCCTTGGCCTCAGATAAACATTCCACCCTCAACTTTGATGAGACTGACTTTTAGATTCCACGAAAAACTGAGCTTATACAAGATTCGTCTTTATGTGCCTTAATAAATTCACTTAACACAATAATCTGCACTTCCGTACATGTGGTCGAAATGACAGGATTTTATTTTTTGTGGATAAATAATGTTGCATTTGTATATGTCCCACATTTTCTTTATTCATTCAGCATTCAGTGGACACCTCAGTTCTTTTCCACTCCTTGCCTATTTTGAATAGTGCTGACATGCACAACAGAGTGTAGTTGTCCCTTTGATATACTGATTTTGTGTCCTTTGAATAAATGTCTAGTCAAAGGACGGGTGAATCTTATTTTTAATCTGGTTCTGTTTTTACTTTTGTTTTGTTTTGTTTTGTTAATGGGAATGGAACCTGGGGACTTGTGCTTACCAAGCAGGTGCTATGCTGCTGAGCTACATCCTCAGCTCTGTTTTTACCGTTTTTATTCTTTTGAGGACCCTCCATGCTGTTTTCCATAATAACTTAACTGACTTAGATTTCTACCAGCAGTAGGCAAGTATTTCTCCTTTTCTTTGCCTTCTTGACAGGACCTGTTATCTTTTGTTTATTTTATCCCTTGTTACCAGAATGATGTGGTAACTTACTGTGGTTTTGATTTATATCACCCTGATGTTTAGAGGTGCTGAACATTCTTTTCATGTATCTCTTGATGATTTGTATTTTGTTGAAACAATGACAAACATCTGTTGCAGGTTTTCAAATCTGGTTATTTGTTTTGCTGTTGGTGTCATTTCACTTTTTGAATTCCTTATATATTTATAGACATCGACCCCTTGCAGGTTATGTACATCGCAAATATCTTATCCCATCTTCTCCAATCTTTTGTAGGCTATTTCTGCATTCTGTAGTTCATTTCTACACTTTGCCATGTAGACAATTTTAATTTTCTATCATCTCATATGTATTTTTGCTTTCATTTCCTGTACTTTTGGGGTCTTGTCCAAAAAGTTCTTGTCAATTTCAACATCCTGATGTGTTTCCTGTTTTCTTCTAGTATTTTTTATAGTTTCAGATCATACATTTAATTCTTTAATACATTTTGAATTTAATTTTGTGATTTGCAAAAGATAAGGATCTACTTTCATTCTCTGCATAATTTTCCCAGAACAATTTATTTAAAAGAGTGTCCTTTCTCCAAAGCACATTCATAGTTCTTTTGTTCCTAATATCAGGCTAAGGAGACTGAATTGGATTTATCAGCTTAGCCTTTCCTTGGATAATCCAGGGCATTATTTTACACCTGTAACCTCTCTGTCATGTTGTATGATTGGCCACTTTAATATATTGAACATGTTTACTCATTTTAAAAGGAGATTTTTGGTCTTTAAACTGGTATAACCAAAAGCAAACAAAATCTGAGATATGTGAGATATGTTTGAGTGGGAGATTTAGCTCAATGTTTCTGGCACCTGCCTAGCAAGCTCAAGGTCCCTGGTTCAATCCCCAGTAACCACATACAACAATACCAGGCATAGTGACTCACGCCCACTGGCAATCAGTACCACACACCACAATGCTGGGCATGGTGGCTCACAGTTAAAATCCCAGCACTGGGGCGGCAGAGGCAGGAGGATTGCTGAGTTCAAGGTTTGCCTGGGCTCATAGTGAGCTCAGGGCCAGCATGAACTACAAAGCAAGATCTTGTCTCAGAAACAAAGCAAAACAAAAAAATTTGAGATATGTTTATCTTCAACTGCAATGGGTAAACAATTACGTGGTTAGTATTTAGAGAAATCTTTTGAAGCAATCTGTTGAAGAAGCAATCTTTTGAAAAAGAAAGGAATCTTTTGAAGAAGAAAGACATATCAATGGGATAAGAAACCTAGTATTTTATCCAATACTATCAGAATATTTCTATTGTACACATTTTCAAACATTATTTATAGAGGGTTTTACTCTATCATATCTGACAAATGGTGAACCCATAGTATTTTAGTGAGTATTCAAATATTATGAAATATCAAAAATAGTAGATTCATTTAATACTTAAAGTGAGATATTGTGTAGAAAATCATTCGTATATTTCTCAGATTTGAGGATCATACTTTAAATGTGATATAATTTCTATGGTTTTTTATTGGCAGCAAATAAGTTGCATTAAATGTATAAGATATTTTAAATGTGTAATATATAACATTTATGAAGTCACACTATAATAGACTAAATGAATGTTTTGTTTAACACATTTTAAATAAATGGATGGTATATGATAGCTTCATATATCTTCATTAATATTTTTGATAGAGGTGAAAAGTCTAAAATATTAGGGATAAGATTGATAGGTTGGTATGTTTATTGAAGAATATTCTAACTATAAATCTTTAGATCATTCTTATAGCTTCTAAACCATAGAGTATTTATGTATAAAATAATGCCAAATTCGTAAATAATAATGTAGATTAAATCATAAAATTTTAAAGTATTATGATATTGATTAATATCTAGTCTGACTATGAACGCTTTCTATTTTACATCTAACAACTAGTAAAATTTCATTATTATTTCTTGAATAAAATATTATATCAGGGTCCGGAGATTTAGCTCAGTGGTTCCGGTGCCTGCCTAACAAGTGCAAGGTCCCTGGTTTGATCCCCGGTAACCACATAAAACAATACCGGGTGTGGTGGCTCACACCCATTGGCAATCAATACCACATACCACAAATGCCGGATTTGGTGGCTCAAACCTGTATTCCCAGCACTCGGGAAGCAGAGGCAAGAGGATTGCTGAGTTCGAGGCTTGCCTGAGCTACATAGTGGGCTCAGGGGCAGCCTGAACTACAAAGCAAGACCCTGTCTCAAAAAAAAAAAATCAGGAAATACTGATACCTAACTCTGCATCAATTCCCTGAAATTAAACGATAAGCAATGATTTATAATCCTTTTTTTTTTTTTTGAGTCAGGGTCTCACTTTGTAGTTCAGGCTAGCCCTGAGTTCCCTATGTAACCCCGGCAAGCCTTGAACTCAGCAATCCTCCTGCCTCTGCCTCTGCCTCTGCCTCTCGAGTGCTGGGGTTGCAGGTTTGAGCCACCAAACCCAGCATTTGTAGTATGTGGTACTGATTGCTGGTGGGCGTGAGCCACCACACCCGGTATTGTTGTACGTGGTTACTGGGGATCAAACCAGAGACTAGGCAGATGCTGGAACCAATGAGCTAAATCTCCAGTCCTATGATCTATGTTTTTACAAAGTATTCAACTCAGATGGAAGATAACTTTTACAATTTGCATTTCTCCCATTTAACTTTGAACTTGAGAAATGATATGCAAACACATCTGTAAAAATACTAATAACATTAAAATTCACTTTATTTTTAAATAAGTATATCCATTTAAATTCACTTCAATATTACCTAAAATGTAAGATCTGTCATCAATACATTCTTCTGAGGATCTCATCCTTATTAGTTTGAAGTATATGAATTTGATGAACAGTGGATCTATATAAATATGTACATAGCAAATTTATGCAATACCTATGTGTATATTTACTTATAATACTTACTTGACTATATAACATTAGTAGACATTTACTCTGACTGTATCCATTCTTTATTATGCTCTTTGAGATGCATTCTAAATTTTTAATAGTAAATTCAACTTCCAGTACTTAAGAAAGCAGTTTGACTGTACAGTAAGCTAGAAACACCATTTCCTCAGAAGGTATTCTTATCCTAATCTTTAGAACTTATAAATGTCAAATGAAATGAAAAGTCTTTGCAAATGTTTAGGACTTTGAAATGGGAAGATTACCTCAGATTATATGTGTAAATCCAAAATGAAATTATGTGTAGCTTTATATCAGGAAGGCAAGGGGTGATTCAGTGCACACACAAAGGAGAAACCAATGTGGATATGGAGAACAGGGAGATTTGAAATTGTAGCCTTGAAGACCACAGTGTATTAGCTACAAGAATGCATAAGAATGTGAAAGAGGCAAGACACAGAGTCTCCCCTACAGTCTAGAAAAGGTATATGACAAAACTTTTAGCACTTTCAATGATAGCAACAGACTCCTGCAGCCCATGTGCCATAGGTTTGACACCACTGCTCTAAAAGGAGTGGAGCCCTGCAGATAATCTTGATTTCTACTCAGTGCTGTTGAATTTTGGACTTTTGGCCTTTAGAAACTTGAGAGAATAATTTTTGGTGTGTTTAAAGCCTCCCAGTTTTTGGTCATTTGTTAAAGTACTCACAGTACTCGAATACACTTTGTAACAATCACAGTGTAAATGGATGTAGCAATGAGATGTTATTCTGCACATATAAGTAAAGATATAAAACCTAACAGACGCGCAATCAATACCACATACCACAGTGCCAGGCATGGTGGCTCACGCTTGTAATCCCAGCACTTGGGAGGCAGAGACAGGAGGATTGCCGAGTTTGAGGCTTGCCTGGGCTACATAGTGAGCTCGGGGCAAGCCTGAACTACAAAGCAAAACCCTGTCTCAAAAAAAAAAAAAAAAAAAGTGGAGGGTTTTTTTTTTTTTTGTATTTCACTGAATTTCTAAGTATACATAGAAATAAACAAATGTTGATTCATAGATTATCTTCTTGAATTTTTCCTACTAATGTATTCAAAATTCATGAAGATATAAATTTAACTAGTTCTTAATTACAGCAATGTTCAGGGTAGTAGAATCTAGAAGTAGTCTAAATGTCCATCATGAAATGACTAGAAATGCATATTGCAGTGTAGAATGTACATTTAAAACAAAATTTAAAGTGAGTTTTTTTCAGTGTCAGCTGAAGTCTCAAAATTGGAAAACATAACAGTTGGCAAAGTGAGGTGGTAGTCCATTTAAAGTTCCTATAGAGAAATTATGAAAGAAAAGTTTGTGTGCCTCTTAGTTCACACTCAAATTTATAAGAGGTTAACGATTTCTTTAGAAATGTTTGCAACAGTACTCCGGTACTTACTCTTACCTCATAATTATACTTACCTCTTGGGCAGGGGAAAAGAATAGTTGTACTTCTCATTGCTAATCTAGTGCCAGGGACTTTATGTAAGGGACGTGGGTGGATATTTTGAAATGTGTTCCCTGAAGCTTAGGAGACATGGTGTCCTAATGTTTGGTTCTTCACTGAAACTTCTAAAAAAGCTGTGGAATTATCTAGAGAAAAACAGGGTTCTTTTAAAGAAAATTTCACTTTCACCTATAAAATGAGCAAGGCTGAATATTTTCCACAAACTAATATGCATCATGAGATCAGAGAAACAGAAAATAACATAGCCATCATCTTAAAAGGAAGTTGGCCTAGAATAGCTACCTGAAAGAGAGATGCAGCTCAGTTCTGGATTGTCCATTATGTAATCTACCAGACACTAAGGAACATAAGAGCCATGACACACATCATATGGATGAATTTCTCAGGAATCCTTAAAATCACCCTGTGAGGGCACAAGCTATCTTTGAACAACTGCCAACCCAGAGATTGCTGGATGAACAAGTCTGTACTTTAAACCTCTCCTCTTGGGATTGTCAGAAGCTATCTTTACTTAAGAAAAAAAAGGGGTGTGTGTGTGTGTGTGTGTGTGAGAGAGAGAGAGAGAGAGAGAGAGAGAGAGAGAGAGAGAGAGAGAATGAATCAGACAGAGATTGGAAGTAAGAGACTTGGTTCTCTCTGCACTTTTACCATTTGAAACTGAATTAAGCTACACTGAGAGAGAACTTCCGAGATTTATCTCTGGATGCTCATCCCACTAAACAATTTATTACTTAAATTAGAAGGGTATAATGGATAAAAGGTACAAGAAAATTATTACTATCACTACCTGAAAGTAACTAGGAAAATTTATAGATATAACCAAAGAGGGAGAAGAGAATCCTTAACACATATTTAAAAGAACCATGACAATGCATGCACTTTATCAATGTGAGCTTATTTAATAAGGCCATAAAATTACAGAATGAAGCCAGAAACAATGGTGCACTCTGGGAGTTTTAAGTAGGAGGATCACAAGTTTGAGCCCAGCCTGGAAAATTTAAGAACTTAGACCCTGTTTTAAAATAAAAATGAAGAAGACCAAGGATTTTGTCCTGGATTCAATCCCCAATACTGCAAATTAAATTATTTACTTTTCAGAATAAAGTAGTTATAAATAAATATGGAAATTGCTAAAAAAAAAAAACTCCTAAAAATAGAAATTCCATGACTCAAGAATACCTCTTCTGGATATCTTCCCCAAAGAGTTAAAGATATTATGCTAGTGATATGTACATAGCTATGGTTATAATAATACAAGTCACAGTACCCAAATCTTGGAAGTAGCTGTCAGATGAATGAACCCATAAAGAAGGATATAGTTGAGTCATTGACTGGAAAATGAACGCACCTGGACAACGTAGTGTTAAGTGAAATAACGCACACTTCCTTTTACATGAGAAACCTAAAATATAAACAACTTAAATAACAAAGTAAAAAATAGATGATAGGTAACAGGGAGGCTGACTTCATGGAGATGGGACAAGGATTCAAGGTAGGGGAAGATGAGTGGGAAGGGAGGGAAAAGAGAGGGGAAAAGATATAAGATGCAATATGGGTATGTACCAACTCCCAAGAGAAGTGAAATTGTTGTGTGTCACAAACATGTACCTCAAAGATATGCTTTTAAATAAAAATAAATGAAAAGATGCAGAAGAATGTAATTAGTAACGTGTCATATATGTATTTTTATAAAAATTCATTTTTTTCTTTAAGGGAAGATTTCTAAGAGGAACACAATGAAAGAGGCTACAATAAGAAAAAATGACAAAGATAAAGGAACAGCATATTCTAGCCCGGACTTACTACAAAATTAGCCCTTGTATTGTATGTTTCCACAGCATATGGTTTACAACTCCGTCTAAGACCCTGGCCAATAGAATGAACAGTTTCTTCGGACCCTCTAGGAACTGAATACCAAGGATAACTCTCCCTCTCATCTTTTGCAATGTTTTTTCCCCCAACTTCTTTCTCATACAAATCTGCTGATCAGTAATTACCGGATTACCTCAGGGGCACACTCTCCAGAATCCAACATTTGTTCTTCGCGCAGCTAGGATTGAGTAACCCCAATACTCACCGGCTGTCCGTCTCGTCTCTCTGGCTCTTCAACTCCATCCCGCGGAACCTCCAGGGCCACGCATGGCAGGATTTCATCTCCTCCCTGATCTAGGGCCAGGAAAGTGTCTCTAGAGGCGGTACGTTCCTTCAAACTCCACTGATAGAACATGAAATGGACCGAGATGCGGGTGTCCCGTAGCAGGATTTACTGGGAAGGGGTACCTGCCGGACTGCTATAAAGATAGAGCAAAGGGGGTGGGGAGGTTGTGGGTGGGTAGGGATATGGGTAAAAATGAGAATTAACTTGTGTCATATACTGGTACAAATTCCCCAATGTTATATGTGATTGTGAGATGTATGTAAATTGTACCAATCAAGAATTCAGTTTAAAAAAAAAAAAAAAAGGAGCAGCTGCCGGGACAAAGCAGGCGGGTGGTTATATACGGTCTGAGGGAGGAGACTAGTGGTCAGCGGCGGGAGAGCACCATGTAATTTTCTAATTGGTGGGCTCGTGTATGACGGGACGGTGCCATAACGGGGTTTTGGCAAGATCAGGGCATTACAGAAAGGAGAAGGGCCATCCTTGGCAGGAACTCCATATTGGCTTTGTTTTGTACCAGCGAAACCTATCACTCATCTGTTTGTCAGGAATCAAATCCACTATTTCTTCGTGTTCATTGAGAGTCTTGAAAATCTCGTACACTTTTGGTTGTTTCATGTAGTAGGATAAGACCAGTCCCTGTTATGTCTCTTAAATTGGGTGTGCAACTCTAAAGTATTTAAAGTATCTGGCCAAAATGCCCAATAAAATTCCAAACAGAATGCAAAAAGGAGACTAATCAATTACAAATATTTTCTCTCTCATCCAAAAGGGTTTTGACTCAAATCCTTGGATCTCAACTCACTGCTTCAAGGATCCTTTGTGCTCACAGATGCTTCATGTATGCTTTCATTTTTATATAAGTGATAGTTTAAGTCAGTTTCCCTTCTTAGAGTGAAAAACTGTGACCGCAGGCACTTAGGTTTTTGTTTTTTGTCCACCACATGCCATTCGACCCAGTGCTTATTTGTTATAATGCTAGAAAATGAGGAACTACATCTCCCAGATATTTTAGGGAATTGTCAGTAGCTAGAAAATAGGTCGTATTGACAGAGAAATTTTAGCAAAGGGAAATTCCAATGTCAAAATATAAGAAAATGTACCAAATATAAGACACAGTTTTCCAGTATGACCAACTTTAAATTTGCAGGAAATATGCAGTCCGAATGAAGAAAAAAAAAAGCCTCTGCTGAAGCATACAATAAAGGCCTTACTTTAGTGAAAAGTAATTTCTCATGTAGGAAGGCAGTACAGATTACCAGCTCTTTTTATATGTATCTATAAATAGAATACAAGACATATTTCTTTTTATCAATCATAAATAATTTGAAAAGAAGTATAGAAAATTATGGCAGAAGAATGTGCAAGGGAAAAGTTGCAGAAATAGAAATTAAGGGGGAATTTTTTCCCCATGTTTAGTTATTCTTAGTGTGCTACTGGCTCAGGGATAGATAAATAAATAGACTGTATTAACATATGACAATTTAGCTTCCCATATCAAAGTGAGGAAAACAATAGATGTTGTTCACTATCCCTCTGAGTTTTGATTGCGTTATTTTGAGAAACAATTTATTCAAAGTAAAATGTCACAGATTTTCTAGGTGATGTGTGACTTCATAAAGTAAGATAAATAAGGCCTGTGAAATCAGTAGGTGACATTTGACTAAAGCATGGTTAGTTTCAGACTGTTTAATAAATGATGTTAGAAAATCTTGTTTAGTATATAAAGAAAAATAAAGTGTGATCTCTGCTTTATCAAATGTAAAAGGCAAGGTGCAGGTGGTTTAAAAGCTACATATGGAAGATAACATTATAAAGCTAGTAGATTGCTTTATAACTTAGAGGGATATATTTGTCACCTAAATTTGAAAGGTTACTTTTTTTTTTCAGCCTGTTAACTGAATCCACGGCCTTCACATTGAACTATACCTCAGCCCATTTGATATTTTATTTCAAGACAGGATCTCACTGTGCTAACCAGTTACCCAAACTGGACTTCAAATTCCCATCATCCTGTCTCAGCTTCCTAGAGGACTGGAATTATAGACAGGAGGAAAAAATGCCCACCTGGGAGGTTACATCGCATTTCTTAAATAAGGCTCAAAAAGTATCTTTTGAAGGGCCTTGAAAATACTTGCTTTGATTGCATTGAAATGAAGTCTTTTCTACCAGCAAGAAACACAGAATACACCTAACAAATAAAAGGTGAAGAAAAATATTTAAATCATTTTATTTATTTTTCTTTAATTTTTTTTTGCTTTTTGAGACAGGGTCTCGCTTTGTAGTTCAGGCTGGCCCTGAGCTCACTATGGTACCAAGGCAGGCCGCCGCGAACTCAGCAATCCTTCTGTCTCTGCCTCCCAAGTGCTGGGATTACAGGCATGAGCCACCACGTCCGGCATTGTGGTATGCGGTGTTGGTTGTTGGTGGGCGTGAGTCTCCACGCCCAGCATTATATGTGGTTACCGGGGATCGAACTCAGGACTTGCGCTTGCGAGGCAGGCGCTGGAACCACTGAGCTAACCCTCTGGACCTTTAAGTCATTTTAAACCAATAAAAATAAAGGATATAAATGGTTTAGCAAAGAAGTTATCCAAGAAGTGAATGAATACAGGGAACAAAGAAACTCCTCAGTAATAAAATGCAGTTAAAAGAGCCAGTAACATTATCTCAAATGAGAGATAATATCTCCAACAATAAGAAAAAGTAGCACATTGCAAGTATACCAATACTTGTATATTGACTGTTGTGAGTCTGGATATAATTCGTCACTATTTAGTCAAATCAAGGTTTTGTGTATTGTATGATCTGGCAATATCACATCCCTGGAGCAATTCAAATGTACATCAATAGGTAAATGAATAAACGATTTGTGGTATATCTATGGAATGGGAAGATACTTGACACATGCTCTATTAGTTTCCTAGGGCAGTCATGACAAAGTACTGCAAACTGGATGATTTAAAAGCATCAGGTTACATATCGTCTCAGAATTCTGGAAGATAAAAGTCAGAAAATGAGGTGTTGTCAGGACTCTAGACTCCTTCTGAAATCTGCAGAATATTTTCTATTGACTCTCCCTAACTTCGGATCATTTCTCAGTAATATTTTCCATTATTTGGCTTGTAAGTGCATTGTTCTCATTCTCCGTTTCACATGAGGTTTTCCTTATGTGGGTCTCCACATAGTCTTTCTCTCTGTATGTCTGTCTGTGTCCAAGCATTCCACTGATACTGGATTTAGCCTTACCTGACAGGATAACCCTTGAATTTCTGCCTCTGATGTCACATGACATTGTGTCCTCCTATGTCTCTGTGTATTCCTTAATTTATAAGAATACTAATTACAATGGATTAAGCATCTCCCTAAGCAGCATGATCTCATCTTAACAAAGTAATTATGTCTGATATTATTCCACATATAGTCACATTCTGACATATTAGGGTTGGGATTTCAACACATCCTTTGGGGGAGGGCAAAATTCAATCCTATGTTACAAATTTTAATGTAGATGCACCTCAAAAAATTCTTGTAAGAGAAAGAAACCTGACATGAGTAAGTGTATACTTTATAATCCTGTTTATATCAAATTTCAAGAAATACAAAGGAATATTAAAATACATAAAACAATTTGAAAAGCTGCTGAGGAACAGGAGAATACTTTGAAAGATAAAGAGACAAATTATAAAAGACCATGAAGAAAATTTTAGGGAAGATGTATATGGTAATTATCTTCATGGTTTGATGATTCTGCACACGTGAAAAATTGTGAGATTTCACTATTAAATAGGTGCAGTTCATTCGATAACAATCGTACCTCAACAAATGCAGGTTTTATATTACTAAAATAAAGTACTTTGGACTTTACCATTATAAATTTTCTGTAAGCTTTCAAAAAAGGCACAATGATGTCTGAGCTCCTCACACATATTGCCTCAGGTACACAAACTTGCTATTGAAGTGAAACCATGTATTTTTTATCAATAATTCTTAGTGTGTAATTATCTTTAGTAATATTGTGATGATTTACAAATAAATGTTTGGAACTAAGATAGTCCTAACATATGTCCCCAGGGAAGTTTTAAATCAACTTTACTCTCGGTAGATTCAAAGGAAGACCAGGTACTTTAATTGATTTTTATTTCTGAAAGAGTAGAACAGACTTCGCAGTGTGAATATTGATGGTGGTCCTGGTCTATAAATTAATTCTCCAGGCACACTTTATTGTGTGTATGTATATTCTATTATAGTATTCTTGCAACAGTAAGGTAACATACCCTCTATTTTGTAAACTCTAACTGTAACAGGAAGCTGATTCATTCAGATCACAAAAAGAATATTAAATCTTATTTTAGCATAGTTTATTTGGCAATAGCTTTGTTCCTGATGTTTCCCTTTAAGTACTCTTTAGGACTTGGGAGAAATTAGGGGGAAAAAAGGAATTTATGCAAACATCTTCAAAGCTTTTTGTCTGTTTTTCTATATTCTTCCCTATTCAATGTTTGCCCTTGCCTTCACTTTTTTTTTGTCTTCTTGCCTGAGACATCTTTCTCATTAAAAAGTTTCTCCTATTCTGTAAAATGACAAGAAAATGAAACACGAAGAAAAGTTTGAGTTTTGGTGTTGATTTAAAAAATACCTTATGGTGAAGTGGTCTGAAATATTAGAAATACCTATCCTCTTTCCCTTGGTCCAGATACAATCTTTGATATTCATTTTGGCATTTCTCACTGTATATGCACACAAGGTACTTGTTAAAGATGAAATCTTTAAATGGTAAGTTTTCAGAGAGTAATTGTGAGTATAATGTATAATTTTAGAACACTTTAAGTGAACATTGTTTAATAACATCTTTTACAAATAAAAATAATCATAACATTATAACTTAATATTTTATGTGAAAATTATCATTTATAATGTTTAAAACATGTAGAAATTTATAAAATACTCTAGTTATGAAGAAGAGGAGAAAATATGGGTTCAGCCCTATATTTTTCTAAACTTCTTCGGCAAGACAACATACCTATTCTTCATAAACCCAAATTGAAATACAATATCAAAACACCTCAAAAATTCAAAAATGCAATTTCTAATGAGCTTATGGCTATCTTTTCAAGAATATTAGATCATATTTAAGACATCTTTCATTACATTTTTATTTTTATCAGTACATATTTGCAGTACAGGGTGATTACATTCTTGTGGGGAGGAGGTGTGTGCTCACAACACATCTGAATTTTTCACCCCCTTCCTCCCTCCTCCCTCCATCCCTGGGGCCCATTGCTTTAGCAAAAGATCTTATATAAAGAATCTGATTTAACCCTCTTTAAGAATGCTTTGGATTTAGAATTGTTTTAAGGGTAATAGATGTTTTAAATTTATAATAGCGTTTGGATGGTGAAACTTTGCAGATAGTGTTCCACTTCATATGCTAGAGAGAAGTATTCATACACTTTACTTCCAACTTAAACAGAACTCTTCAAATTCAGATCCTTTAAGAAGCTGAAGGCTCCCTTGCACTGACTGACTTATTTCCATTCTTTTCTCCTTCACTTCCCTTTAACACATTATAATTCTAAGTCTTGGCCACCAGATCATGTTGGTAGGTAGGGAAACTTGAAATGACTGGAGGGGCTTGAAGTAAGAGGCATAAGTTTGTAGCACATTTGGAAAGGATTGTGAATGACTCTTAATTAAGCCAGGAGCAGAAGACCCAACTAAAGAGGTGTGCCAAGTGACTAATAGGCAGCCAAGCCATTGCTTTTGTCAGTAAAGAACAACTAATTTGTAATGTTAATTCAGGGCAACTTCTAATAATTACCTTTTGTTTGTAAAAGAAAGAGAACTGTCATTTATTGATCGTCTAATGATAAAACACTCCCTACACCTTAGAAATGTTTTCTGGGAAGACCTGTTGGCTAATTTCTGCAACATTCCCATAGAAATACACAGGTTTTGAATTGTGATGCCTCTCCTAACCTAACCCTAACCCAAGGTTGGCAGTTGGTCCGGATCTTCCTCTGGAAATCGGTGGCCCCAGTTTACCCTTTGCCCTTCACTCTGTAATAAAAGGGATTAAAGTGGGAATTCTGATGTATGCAAAGGAAGCAAGACAGAAGCCACCTTGTGTTTTTGTCCGGTTCTAAACTTACTTTGAGTCTAAGCTTGTGAAGAGCATGTGCCTGGTATACGTGCATGAGAATTCGTGTGGTAACCACATAGTGTGATCACCATACAGGCTGTGTGCTACAAAAACTCATCTTGTGTACACTTTTGAGAAATTTATAAAACTATATTTTCTAAACAATATATTTTTACTGTACAGAAAAATACGTATTGTACCACCATAGGATCAGCACATGTTATTTGTACACCTCTGTAAGATCAGCACACGTTGTTTGAATCAAACTCCTCACAGCATAAAGGCAAAGCCTTCAGGCGCTCTTTGGCTCAGTCTTCAACCTCGGTGCACATGGACAT
The DNA here is from genome assembly GCA_004025085.1 of Thryonomys swinderianus. Classification (NCBI taxonomy): domain Eukaryota; kingdom Metazoa; phylum Chordata; class Mammalia; order Rodentia; family Thryonomyidae; genus Thryonomys; species Thryonomys swinderianus. Next base: position 57,273 of record PVIC010005186.1, read on the forward strand.
GGCCCGGCACTGCTCCTCGCTGAGCTCCGCTGAGCACAGCAGCCCTCTGTGACCTTCGTTCGCTCCGCCCATCCTAATGCTCCTTTGGCTTCCAGGGTGTGCTAGGCCCTGGATCTCCGTGAGTGCCAGTGCTGCCCATGTTCACCAGACACATTGGCCAGGTGGGAGAAAGATCTCGTATCGTGGGCGCCGCCTCCAGCTTCTAGCTCCATGCAGGGTGTGAGGTCCCTTCTGTCCTTCTGTGAATGTGATAAGTGCTCAGTAAACTGCTGCATTCGGGAGCGATTAGGATCTTCGCTTGGCAGACACACTGACTCCCTTTAACTCCTCCGAGCCCTGGAATGGCCTAATTTAGAGGACCTGTGGGCCTCAAGAGAGGCCTCTGTGTCTGCTTCCCACACATAGGTCACTAAAGGCACATTTTGGTGGCAAAAAGGCTGCCCAGGGATATGCTGCCGCAGAGTTGAGCGCTGGGAAGTGCCACAGCTGCCCGGGGACCAGTGCTCTGACTAGGTGACAGTGGGTGAACATCTTCCTCATTTCTCCATCTCCTTCTCACATTTGTGGACATTAGAGGGCTAGTGGGTTATGATGCTAGGCCCCATCCGATCTTTACATAAGGCAGTGAACTCCAAAAAGTCATTAATACTTGAGAAGCTCCCATACCAACAAGTAGCCTGGATGTTGAATAGTGAACTAAATGGCAGAACATTTTACAACTCTAATATATGGAGAAGCTGTTTGAGCACACTGTTTACCAACAGTGTGACTAGACTGAAGATGTTTTTTTGTGTAGCTTCATTTCATTTTTATTACTCCTAAGTTGAACTCCAACTCAATGACAGTTTCATCTGGAGGACTTTGAAGCTGACCTCTGTTCCCTTTTGTTTTTTGTGTATTTTGTAAAACCTCAAGTTTTTCCGTGTGGGTGAAATGAACTAACATGTTCCTGTGGAGATTGCATACAGATACATGAAATTTCTCATTACTCACAACCTAACCCATGTCTTCTGAAGCAGAGTCTCACAGGTACCTCAGAAGAGTGCAGTTGGCATTGCAGGAAGAGTGCCATGAAGTTGCTTGCATTACTGTCACTTCAGGGTGGCCTGCTGCTGTCGCACTACCACTGTGTAGCCAGATCGATGACAAATGGTTGACACGTGTAAGAATACATTTCATAATGGTCATACTAGATTACATTTCCACCAACACTACAGAAGGTCTCCTTTTTGGCCACAATTTGTTATTTGATTTGTTTACTGTGGGATCCAGGGGAAGGGAACGTAACTAGGACCTCTGGATTTAGGTTCTAGTCTCCTGTGAGTCAGCGGCACACAGCAAAATAATATATAGCTTAGAGAAACTGAGCTTGGGCCTGATCCACGCTACTCTGGGTAGCAAAGCCTGCCACACTTTTTTTTTTTTTTTCCTTTTTGAGACAGGGTCTCACTTTGTAGTTCAGGCTGGCTCTGAGCTCACTATGTAGCCCAGGCAAGCCTCGAACTCAGCAATCCTCCTGTCTCTGCCTCCCAAGTGCTGGGATTACAAGCGTGAGCCACCACGCCCGGCTCTGTGGTATGAGATATTGATGGCTGGTGGGCGTGAGTCTCCACACCCAGCATTCTATGTGGTTACCGGGGATCGAACT